>JBBMFX010075378.1:0-10404 GCA_037832545.1 Rhabdalestes septentrionalis
ATTAGTATGTTGCTCTGGATTAGGATCGTGCTCTGGATTAGTATGTTGCTCTGGATTAGTATGTTGCTCTGGATTAGAATCTTGCTCTGGATTAGAATGTTGCTCTAGATTAGGATTGTGCTCCTGATTAGTATAGTGCTCTGGATTAGGATCATGGCTGGGCTGTGACACTTTAGTTGTTTGTTTGTTTGTTTATTTTGTTGCATATTCTGTCTGTAAAGACGTTTTTGAGTCGGACCATGAGCGATTTGTAGAGTTCTGTCATTTATTGTGATAAATGTTCTGGACTGGTGGTGGGTGTAAACTAGGCCACACCACTCTGGTACTAATTACCATGCTATAAATTTTAGATCGTGCTCTCACTGGAGTACACTGGCAGGGTCCAAATGAGAGCGTTTGGAGATCGAACTTATCGAGCATGCAAACACACACACACACACACACACACACACACACACACACTCTGTCATCTCTTTTGATTCCCAGCCACAGTCTTTCTGCCCCTGGAGCTTCAGATTGAATCAGGGGGACCCACTAACCCTCCAGACCCGGCAGAAAGAGACTGAACCAAACTTGTGGGAGGTTTTGTGACCCATTTCCATGCCTAAATGTCCGATGAGCAGATGTGTAACGGCGGCACACCCCTGCGCTCTAACAGCTCCAGTTAGATGTGCCGTATCCGCCGCCCGCCGGGTCTCGCCCGAGTCCTCGCGCCGCAGCTCCTCTCTGTTCTTCACTGTGTTGTTCGTTGTCTAAACTTCCTTTATGACTCAGCGACTTTGTGAACGTTCCCACTCTTGAATGTGTGGTGAGAATTTGCTCTGAGGGCAAGTTTCCCCGGTTCTGCCGCTTCGCCGCTGCGAGAAAGCAAAGAACTTAAAAGCCTGTGGTGCTGGCACTTCCTTTGACTTTGATGTTCTTCATCGTGATTCTCGCCTCAGAGAAGCAGCTCTGTCTCTCTTCCTCAACTTTCGATGCCCCACACAATCGTCCCACACAGGTCCAGCCATTCCCAGGCCTCCCGAGAGAGAGCCCTGCCTCCTGGCTGCCTCCTCGTCTTTCATTGGTCTTTGTTGGTGGAGACGCCTGAACGATAGAGAGACCCCCCATCATGCACCGATACAGTTTTAATGATTTTAACCTCAATTTCCTTCTGAGAATCCAAAACTAAATTTCTATCGTCTCACAGTTTTTTTTTGTGTGATTCTCTATCTATTTGGTCCTAAAAAAAACACCATACAATTTATATTTCTTTGACTATATTTTTTATTGTAATTTCCCAGCATGTCGACTGTAGAGGACAGCAGGACGGTTTCCGTGTGAAAATAGAACTGAGTTTAGAAAATGAAAAAAGTGATTTTAACCCAAAAACACGTTCAGTCTGATCTAAACAATAAAATTCTGTTTCACTCTTCTGCTGCTCGTTGCCTGCAGGGACAGTGGAACATGTGTTCTAGTTCCACAGTGAGTTATGAGTCTAGAACCTCCTCTGGATATTTAGGTGAGATGGTCCTGGAGGTGTGGGTTCTTTCTGGTTCTGCAGAGGAATGTTCTGTATTTTCTGCTCCTCATGTGAGTCTCACCACTGCAGTCCTTGTTTCCAGCATAAGAACCGTCACAGGCCTCATCACTGGAGAACCCAGGACGTTCTCTACAGCGCGGCTGGGCAATTCATTACCACAGGGGCCGCATGAAAAATCCAAACCACGTTGGAGGGCCGAACCGATGAGAACTTAATTCTGCTCAATATGAATATTCTCCCGTTGTAAAAAGCAGTAAATTGTATATTTTGATAAGATGCTACCAGGCTCGTTATGATACTGATATTAAAATCCCGACACTAAGAATGGTGCTGGATACTCGATACTATTTTCGTTACAAGCGATACAAGCGAACTCTTTGATAAATTATTTAAAGTGTGCTCAGGGGCCGACGGCGCTGGTCCTCCGCCTGTTGAAAATTGTTGTGGTCTTTCTGTGAACCAGCTCATGGAAAACTGGCATTTCAGTATCGATGCCAGTGCTAATTGATATCAAGCTCTTTATTACATTTTAGTATCTATTAGTATCTCAGAGTTCATTTTTTTGACAACATTATTGATTTGTGTTTATGACTGACACACTGTGGGCCGGAGAGAGACACCCAAAGGGCCGTATGCAGCCTGCAGACCCTGAAATGGCTAGTTCTGCTCTACAGAACACTATCGGGCTTTTTGGGGAAACTCCAAATAGATACAAATGAACTAAATGTCCAAATAGATACAGTTGCACAATATTTTCATTATAAAGGACATAAATTAATGGACCGGGCCACAGGAGGATATTGCAACCCCCCCTCCACCAACCCCCTTCCAAATCAGAGAGGGTGTCAGGATGCAGAAGAGAGGCTTATGAGTAATCAGGGCTTGCAAAGGAGTGCACTTCAAAACCTCAACAACACTTCATCCGGATCCCTGCTGCTGTGAGTCAAAAGCCGAAGAGTTTCATCATATATGCATATATGCGCCCGCATTAAGAGATTTCGCAACATAAGTGGATATAGGAGGGTTTTTTTTATTAAGCAATGTATTCCAATTTATAGCTGTTATAGAACCACACACAGTCCATCATGCTGACCTTTGATAACTTGGAGCGAAATTAGGGTGTATTCAAACATCATGGATAAGCCACACAATGCAGGTTAAATCAGTTAAATCAGTGAATATCATTACAAAGTCCGAAAACCCTGATGGTGGTAAAGGATAAATATGGCCGACATGCTCTAAACACTATTGGTGAAATATAATAAAGTGTGATTTTTGGTATTTACACACTTAATTGGAATCATCATTTTCCTCATTACATTTATTATATGGAAATTATGTGGAGTTCACCGGACTCCCTGCAGCGCTACCGTTAGCATGTTAGCTAGCAGTGGCGTTTCAGAACCGTGCAGAACGCCGGTTCTGTTCCTGTACTTTAACTCCGGTTGCAGGTTCTGCAGGTCTCCTGCTGTTTGTGTTCTAAAGTGAAGGTTCTCCACACGTGTGAAGTGTGTCTGTGTTCTCTGCTATCATCTCTCTGGTCTTATTGTGGTCTCGTGTTTAGATTCCACTCTACTGCCAACATTACCGCCCCTTTGATGAAGGGACTGTAGTAACTGGTTAAATCACACGTTACAGCGCCAGCCAATCAGCGAGGGCAGAGAGAGAAAAACACACACGATTAGCCAACTTCTCTCAGGGGGTGTCGACTAGTTCTTCTACAGTCGACTAGTCGACTTTTGTGTAAATGCCCTAGTGTGACCTGAATGAGGTTTTGTCGCTCCAGCGTTAGATGTGTGTAGATCTAAACTTTGTGGTGTCAAATTAACGTGCCAATTTTGATTAATTAATCACAGAAAAAGTAAGGTGTTACTAATTAATTGCACCAGGTGACTTTAATCCGGTTCTGGCCACGGGTTCTCTGTAGAAGGAAGACGAGAATGCGCCATTCGGACGAGTGAGTGGAAAGTTTACGGTTAAAAACTGAAAGAACTGTTGATAGAAGGATCTTTCTCTGAAATTCATGCAATAAGGAATTTTTGTGTCACCAGAGAACATCAGGACTGAAATATCCCCTCAACTCAAATCGTTTAGGACTGAACACAGGGGTCCCAGCTTATTACAGCGAATTGTATGAGTGAAACACACAAGACTCCCAACCCCCCACTCACTTCTTCACCCAGTGATTTATATGAGTGAAACCCGTATAATCACTTTTAATGCGTGCGATTAATTTGAAATAATTTTTAGAGAGCTTGTAATTAATTAGATTCATTTTTTAATCACTTGACACCCCTAGAAAAAATATACCGACATAGTTAATTGACTGTTCGTTTATGGGGTTTTTGCCCCTCCCCCCTTTTTGGGGTGCAGTGTAGGAGAACGTGTTTCCTGACACCTTTAGACGAGTGGCGGCTTCTTCCTGGTCCCGATTCCCACCGCTCTTTCCTTTCGGAGTGGAATGTGGGTCAGCTCAGAAGGAGTTTTTTTGGGAGCGGGAGGCTGCATTTACGAGTGTGTTCTGTGGACTTTAATGAAGAACCGGCGCCCAGGAGCGAGGCTCGCTTTGATGTTACAGGCAAACGCAACCTAAAAAATAAGAAAGAGAAGTAAAAGTATCGCTTGATGTATTGGCCCTCGCCTCATGAAAGTTTGATCGCATTTTCTTTGTCACGTTTCGGGCGCGGGGAAATAAAACTGCGAAGATGTGTCAAAGTAAATGTGCCATCCGCAATCGTGAGGAACGTCTGAGGCCTCGAGAGTTGTATGTGATTCATAATAGATGGCGTGTCTTTCCGAGGTATCCCTGACAGTACACAGGCCTGCATGGTGCTGGAAGCCAGCCGAGAATCTTCAAAGAGTGCCTCCTGAAATGAGAGGCGGATTGCGTTCTTCATCTACGACGTTGATCGAAAATTAACGGATCCACCTGTTACCCCTGGGGACGGATGTTGTGACCACAGCATGATCTTAATGGGGCTGAAATTAAAGTTAGATTTGCTAATAAAGAGCTTATCACAGGCATCACCAAATGGTGGACTTTGGTCCGGACCGAGTGCTGGTTCTGTCCGGACTCGTGACCAGTCTGGTAAATTCAGGAGATTAAGTTTTCCTGGACGTTATTCTGGACAATGGCTGTAGACAGGGGGCGCTGCTGTTCAAGTTACTACGACAACAACTTCACTCGTTACTTTACTAGTGATGGGAAGAACCGGCTCTTCTTTGGGAGCCAAGCCAAACGGATCTTAGTTTATCATCACCTGTAGTAGTGTTCCGCGGGTCTGCTTTTTTAAACACCCGCCCCAAACCGACCAATCAGGAGATCCAAACCGGCCAATCAGGAGATCCAAACCGACCAATCAGGAGATCCAAACTGACCAATCAGGAGATCCAAACCAGCAAATCAGGAGATCCAAACTGACCAATCAGGAGATCCAAACTGAACCGTCAGGAGATCCAAACCGACCTGCCCGGAGATCCAAATTGACGAATCAGGAGATCAAAACCAACCTGTCAGGAGATCCAGACCGACCAATCAGGAGATCCAAAGTGACCGATCAGGACATCCAAGCTGGATTGGAAATGAACAGTAAATGTTGTGGAAATCATATGAAAACATAGGGGGAAAGCTACAAGATGGATTTCAGTTTGATTTTCTACTCTGATGAAATTGAATAACTGGACCTCAGTGACTTTTAATTGAACACCCCTGGCTCATCATGTGTCCTGAGCATATCCCTGCACACTCGCTGGGTACTGTGAGCAGCAGGGTCTAATAGAGACAAAATGAAAGCACAGTAATGAAGAGAGAGCGAGGTTCAGGATGAGGATCTGTCCATTCAAGTTGCATCTCAGCATATAGTCGCTGTCGGGCCAAAACCTCATATCTCCAAAATGACTATTTTTGAGGAAACTAAAAAAAAAAACCAAGTATTTGAAATAAATAAATATATACTGTGTCATCAAAATTGGTATAGCTGTTTTCAACACTTTTCATTGGTTAAATCTTAAAGACACAAGTGGAGACTGACCAATCGTATCGATATATGGAAAAAAACCAAAAAGTGGACTTATGAGGTTTCTGCCAGACAGTGAGGATATTCTGTCTCCTCACACATGAACATTTGATCCACCAGTGGGTTTCTTTAGGATGGTACCGATATATCGATGCCGAAACTGATACTGATTCATATCGATACTTCTATTGATATTACTCTCCATGCTTTGGTTCAGAAAAGAAGACCTCACATGACAAGACGCGAAAAGATTCAACAGTTATTTTGTTATGACTTGACCTTCCTCTTCTCAAGGTTAAGACTTTTCTAAAAGAGCTGAACTAATAAACAGTGTCACAAATAAGTTTTAACAATTTCTGTGAGTGATCTGATCGGGCCCTGTGGGAAAATCTCCATCTCTGGTAGAATCTTAGCCTCCTAGCAGCTCTTCATTTCAAGTCTAGGCTTCCTGTTGTGAGCAACATGTTTTCTAATGGACTCCAAAATCTCTGGAGTGCGCCGGGCTGGATGAGAACATCTGCCTGATGCTCTACATGTGAGAAACTGGAGAAATGAGGATCTAAAGTGGGTCCTGAGTTTCTGGTTCTGGTCCTGTGTGTCGAGTGGATGTAGCTCAGTGGGTAGGATACTTGCCTATGGACCATGAGGTCATGGGTTCGAATCCCACCTCCAGCACCACCACTGGGTCCCTGAGCAAGACCCTTAACCCCAGGTTGCTCCAGGGCGCTCCTGTAGTCAGGGATAAAAGTGTATGCTAAATGGCGTAAATGTGTTATAATGCGGGAGGAGCGGCGCTACAAATGTTCTGACCAACAGGGCGGCGCTTCATCCTCCACTGATCCAATCAGCATCCACCGTCTGGAAATGCAGCTGTATGAGAAAGTATTAACACCCACAGCAGCCCCGTCTGGAGACTCTCCAGAGTTCAGCAGGAACCAACTGGTTACTGATACACAGAGTGGTTCAGTACTGGTGGTTACCGGCCTTCATGGAATTTAACACAATACTTGCTGCTGCGAGTTCCTCAAACCTTCGTACGCTCAGAAAAACTAATCATGGCATTTGATTTGATTTAAGTAATTACATTTTTAGAATTTATTTATTCAAATTCTTTAAAATCAGCATAATCTGTTGATTGTGAAAACAATGAAATTCATTTAGTTAAAACATATGAGCTTTGGATCGAGCAAGATTCATTTAGTTTGTGAGATTGTTTACATCAGGTTTATTTAAAGATTTATGATAAATATTGATTGTTTATTCTAATCACATCGGGTTTATTGGTATTATTACATAAATTCTTAATAGTTTCATTTACTTTCAATTCAATTTTATTTCTATAGCGCTTTTTACAACCAGGTTGTCACAAAGCAGCTTTACAGAGTCCGGGTCCGAGACCCTAGTGAGGAAGCCAAACATTACTGGCCTGTTTCTGTTCAACCTCAGTAATTCAAATGGAGGGAAATTTTATATGCAGAAATACAGAAACCCTTGTAATGGGCCGAATAATTCAGTGAGTGTAGACTATGTGAAACGCATAACCAGCTGCACGTGTTATGCCACGTTTTTATTGCGATCGTCCCTCCCAAACTTCTCTGGGAGAAGGCGTCTGATTAGCTTCGCCTTGTCCAGCGTCCTTTCCGAAAAATATTAGTCAGCGGTTACGACCCGGACCTTCCTTACCTCCATGTTTCCGCCCACATGTTCTGGACGTTAGACGTGGCCCTTTAAAGCTGCTGTTGTAATCTGCTTACGGCGTTTAAGCCTCAGACGCGAGTACTAGTCTTCACGGTCATCAGTTTGCGTCCACGTGGAAGCGGAGCTGTGTTTCGTGGAGAGACGAGGGGGTGAGCTTAGCGTAAGCCGCGAGCTGGGGGGGGGGGATTTACCCCTCCTGGATTTGCCGATCAAAAATGACGAGGTGCTTCCTTTCTCCGCCGCTCGTCTGCATGGATCCGCTACTTAACCTGCTGGCTGTAAATCTCTCGACAGTGGTTTTGTTTTATTTGAGTGACAGGACGCGCCGCTGGGATGCACATTTTTTGTCTTTACCCTCGAAATGTGGCCAACGCACGTTGGAGATTAGCGGTGCCTGTTTTTTCTTAACGGGCGTAGTCCTATATTGGGAGTGTGTGGATCTCATTTAATGACTTAATGTGCAGGCGAACACACCAGCATGAGATGCTCTCAAAGCCTCTTATGGTTTCGCATATGCTGAGTTCGAGGCTGAAAGTTAGCAAACATCCGTCACGTCTTCCTGAAACCGCCACACTGTGATAATCACCCGCGGCCTTAATGAACAGAGGGACCCTGCAGGGGACTTAGAGGATGGCTGGATTCTTGCATTTGCATTATTTACCTGCAATTTACACAAATGGAAAAAAACATTTTTATGTAAGAGAAACTCAGTTTTTTTCTTACATTTATGGAGTTTAGCAGATGTTCTAATCCAGGGTGACATACATCAACACTCGAGTCCACTTCTGTTCTTCAAACCAGTAAGACTAAACTTCAGTCAACGGCCAGGCAATTTACTGCTCGTTTCGGTTCGGTTCGGTCCAGTTTGGTTCTACTCAGTTCAGTTTTGGTGGTTTTCCACTGCCTGGTACCAGCTCGGTTCGGTTCAGTTCGATTCTACTCAGTTCAGTTTTGGTGGTTTTCCACTGCCTGGTACCAGCTTGGTTCTGTTCAGTTCAGTTTTGGACTGTAGGTTTTCCACTGCCTGGTACCAGCTTGGTTCGGTTCAGTTTGATTCTACTCAGTTCAGTTTTGGTGGTTTTCCACTGCCTGATACCAGCTCGGTTCAATTCGATTCTGTTTCGGACCATAGGTTTTCCACTGCCTGGTACCAGCTCAGTTCTGTTCGGTTCGGTTGTACTCAGTTTAGTTTTGGTGGTCCTCCACTGACTGGTATCAGGCTGGGTCTGTCTGACTCTATTTGCTTTTCTTGCTTTTCCGAGGTTCTGAGTGTGCTGAAACGATACTAAGTTATGACTCGTACATATTGGAGTTTCCTGATTGGTGGTTGCTATCAGTGCGTCAGTGTTGTTGACTGAACCCAGACCAGCCCGGCATTTTCCTCAGAATAAAACTTTCTCTGCCAGTCAGTGCGTGGCTGGACAGAAGGCTGCGGAACGAAGAGGTCGGCACATTTCTGTCACTTATCGCAGCGACAAGGTTCAAGGGGACCTACAGCTTGTGCTGCTTCTCAGAATGTTTGCTTACTAAATCAGTGGTAGTGGAAACCGAACAGAGTAGAACTGAACCGAACCGATCCGGTACCACTCAGTGGAATCCCCCCACAAGTTACTGCAGTTCAACCAAGATACTGCAGATTTAATTACACCTAAACTCTTGTCAGAGAAAAGGTTATTTAAGGGAAAATGTGCTCCTTGAAGAGGAGGAACTTCAGACGATGGCCATACGCTTGATCTAGTTTTATCATATAATTTGTGTATTGAAAATGTGTCAGTCGGCGATGCTGTTGTCTCGGATCACTGCCCTGTTGTATTCAATGAGAACTTGAACAATTATGTGAAACAGCGTACTCCTGCGCATCTACGCCGCTCTCTTTAGCCGATACAGCCGCTCACTTTTCATGTATGTTCCTGAGTATTTTAAACGACAAGGCTGCTCCTGTACTGGACACAGAGGGACTTATGGATCAGTTTAATTCGACATGTTGCAAAATATTGGACTATGTCGCTCCACGTAAACTGTACGCCCTCGTGCCAAACTAGAACCGTGGCTAAATGACGTAACGCGTGAAGCCAGGCGCGTGTGTAGAAGGGCTGAGCGCAAGTGGAAGTGAGATCACAATAACTCTTAAAGGAAAGTTGGCATACTTATCAGAAAACTGTGAGAGCGGAAAAAACAAGTATCTCTCTGATGTGGTGTCTAAGTCATAGGCTTAATAGATTAGGTTTAATATTGCTACTCCTTTATCCAATCCTTTCCATGATACGGTCTGCTTTTTAACTTTTAGCAATTTTGAGCCAGTATCTTTTGAAGGTCTCTCTGATATGGTCAGTAAACTTAAACTTTCATTTTGTCCAACTGACCCTCTCCCTCCACTCTTTTTCAAGGATGTGTGGGCAACTATAGGCCCTAATGTTTTGAAAATTATAAACAGTAGTCTTGTCTCTGGTGTGGTGCCTCTCTTTTGCAAAAAGGCTGTCATCAACCTTTACTGAAAAAAACAGGCACAGAAACTTCAGAGGCAACAAACTACAAACCTATCTCCAAACTTCCCCTAATGGCCAAAATTTAGGAAAATCTGTTCTAGAGCAGTTACAGTCTTTTTGAGAAGCACAGTCTATTTTTGATGTCTTCCAATCAGGCTACAAAGCCTTTCACAGCACTGAGTCTGCACGTCTGCACTTTTAAAGGTTTTTAATGACCTGTTTTTAGGAACAGATTCTGGCGATTCTGCCATTGTAATGCTTCTAGACTTGACAGCTGCTTTTGAGACAGTGGACCACACAACTCTTTTAAATCGCTTGGAAAACTGTGTAGGTGTCAGGGGGACAGTTCTGAAATGGTTTAGGTCTTACCTTGGGGGGTGGTCATGCTCTGTCAGGCTGGGGAGCTCGACCTCGCCTCTCCACTGTGGAGTCCCCCAGGGTTCAATTTTAGCACCTGTTCTGTTTGCGCTGTACCTCCTCCCTCTCAGCTTTATCTTTAAGAAACACGGTATACAATACCATCTCTATGCAGATGACTGTCAGGTTTATCTGCCACTCCGAAAAAATTTGTCCAGCCCCCTGACACCCCTCTTGGACTATCTCAATGATGTCAAGGCTTGGTTGGCCCACAACTTTCTATGTCTTAATGAGGGCAAAACTGAGGTGATTATCTTTGGAAACA
>JBBMFX010075389.1:0-10404 GCA_037832545.1 Rhabdalestes septentrionalis
TAACCATTTATTAAAAATGTTACAAAAAACCACATGCTTTCAAAGGGTGTCCTAATTTTTTCACATGACTGTATATCCACAATCCCACACACTCTGTCTGCTATACTCATTTCTAACATGGGACAATTAATAGGGGACTAAAGTTTAGGAAACAGAAGAAGTTTTTAATATAACTTTATACATCTATTAACTAAATTCATTTTCCCATTTCCTTTTCACTAGTGTAAACAAATGCATCAAGTTACTGCCAAATTTTACTCCTGGAGTTAATTTTGGAATGAATTTAGTTTAAATTGATATAAAATATGGGAAAATGGGAAATAAAGTTGTGGTAAAAAAAAACAAAAAACAGTCTAAATATCTTTGGCTGTACAAATAAACTGCCTTTACAACAATAGCTCTGAAATAACTTTACACTTCACCTTAAGTTCCACTTTCAGTTTACCTTCAGTATGCTTAATTTATACTACAGATCCACTAAATATCATTGAGCGTAATATGTGTAAGCTTACCGATGGAAAGAATGTCAGCAATGGTAGATAAAGTTCTGTCCACACTGTTATATGCCTCAGAATATGAACTAAATAATTATCCTCAAAACAGCCAATTTTACACAGGTTTGGGACGGCATTAAAAAGTCATTTTATTCCACATTTTATTCCAAATATTTGTATTTAGCTATTCTATCTCTCAGGACATTTAACATATTGTAAGCATAGGTTATTAATAATAACGTTGTTAATAATAATGTTGTTTTGACAAAATCACTTATGATATAAAATGTAACTTTAATGATGGGTAATCCCAATGATATTATAAGATTCACTATGATATATGTGCCTCAAGAAAACCCCCCCTCATATTTATCATATATATTTTACCTTTAACTTGTGTTGCCCCTTGTTTAAGCTGTTTTAATTTTTATTTTAGATTTGTGTTTTTTATTTGCGCTTTAGAAATGTTCAGATTTGTGTTTTTAAATGTATAATTGTAATTACTTTTATACTTTAATGTACTTACTATTTGACTTTACTTACTTTTTCACATGTAATTTTTACATGTGTTTTAGAAATTCTCAGATTTGTGTTTAATTTGAAAGTTTTCTTATTTTTACTGTCATAAAAAAGTGCAATATACATTACAGCAGGATACATGTTGTATTAGTATAACTATGCATGTGACAAATAAAGAACCCTGAATCTTGAAGAAGTTAACAATTTCTCAAAAATGTTTCTGAAGTATACCTATGAAACCTAGTAAACCTATGATTCTTCAATACTGCACAACTGTAACATGCCCCAAAGCTATATTTGTAGACATTATTCCTTTCGGCTATATAAGCTTTTGATGGAATGCATTAACAAATCATTGGTGAACAATGCCTTTCACCTGAGACAATGTACAAGACCAAAAATGTGGCTAGACTCATTATGATGATAAATGACTGATGAATAGCAGTGATGTCTTAAACAGTGTTATTGGGAAACATGTTGAATTCCTAGTCACGTCACTTTCATCAGGACTTATAAATAAACCTGCGCCAACACAAGCATTGCTGCATGTGTGCATTATGATGCTGTTAGATTAACTTGCTTCAGAGGACCTCAGGAATTGAAAAATACCCACAATTTATCCGAGTGCAGGAAGAAATTTGGTGAGTTTGACATTCGAATTTTGATATTTTAATGTGAGGGTTCAGTAATTAAATTATATAGGTGTATTTCTGTCACTTCTACCTGTGTGTGAATCTGAGAGTTTATTTCCACAGGCTAGGAGTGGCTATTTCATTATCTAAATTATAACATATCTTTCTGCACATCTGTATATACTTACTTGTTATACAATTATACATAATTCATATATATATATATATAAATTTAAGAAAAAAATAAAAGCCAGTAAAGAAAAACTATTTTTTTGGTTCCTCCCTCGCATTCCTGGCACAAATATTAAGTCTAATCAGATATTCATCTTACATTGCTAAGAATGCCATGCAGTCTCAGTAGACAGTGCATCACAGACTTATATTTACTGGTAGGAAAAAAAGACTGGCTTTATACACAATGGCACAATGAAGAGAGAAAAAGTTTCTCTTTGTTGGTTAATTAGCTCAGTCTCACTTTGAAAAAAGCAACTAACCACAAAGACAATTATATGTTTTAACAATGTTTATCAAGGGCGCAAGTAATTACCATTTATTTATGTATAAGCCATATATTAAATAACATGTGTGCACAAAATGTCATTTAACAATATGACTGGTTTATAGCATGCCTGCCAGGTTACAATTTATTGTGCACTGAAAATTTCACCTCACCAAACCAATGCCTGGCATTAATATTGACCCATTATGAATGTTGTGAATATCTGAGTTATGTGAGTTACTGATCCCTAATATATAGATAAAATATGTCATATCTCTTAAAGATGAGATTTGAAATCATCAGTGATCAAGATGATTGGGAAAGCTTTTACTGCCGTCTTTCTGATAATAGGTAAGTGCTATTCAAAAATATTCATTTTTAGTCTATTTTAAACTGATCACAATTGTTTTGTAATATTTTCATAACCTCTTCTTTTCAAACAGCCACATTCAATGATGTTGTTACACAAGAGCTAACAACAGCTTACACTGATGGTTCCCTCAGTAGTTCACCCACAGCTTTGGAAACAAATTTCACAACTTCATCGCTCAATGGTGAATTGTCTACCAATGTGGCATCCAGTACTCCTGTTCCTTTTGAATCAACTACAGCTGTTGAACCAGAATCTACAAGAGTTTTCATCATGGAATCAAGTACTGCTGCATCTGCCAACCCAACTAAAGCTTTAATAGATACAAGTACAGAGGAACATGTTCAATCAGCTGCAGTCTTTACAACAGTTGTCACTCCTGAATCAACTACAGCCTTAACAGTAGAACCTACAACAGTTTCCACAACTGAACCAACTACAGCTTTCACAGAGGAACCCACAACAGTTTCCACTGTAGAATTAAGTACAACTTTAGCTGCTGAATCCACTACAGTTATTACAGAAGTCTCTCCAACAGTTTCCACTGTTGAATCAAGCACATCTTCAATTCTTGAAACATCTACAGCCACAACACCAGAATCTACTACAGTTTCCTCCGTTGAATCAAGCACTGTTTCAGTTCCTGAATTAACAACCTTTGCACCAGACTCTGTCAGGACTGAATCAGGTGCTCCATCAAGTACAGCTTTAACAGTGGAATCAAGCACAGTTTCAATTCATCAATCCACGAGAGCTACTGAAACAGAATTTTCTACAGTTTCCATGACTGAATCAAGTATGGTGGAACCTACAACAATGTCTACTTTGGGACAAAGTACAGCTTCAGCTGCTGAATCAACTACAGCCATTACAACAGGGTTTACATCAATTTCCAGTACTGAATCAACAGCTATATCTGAACAACCAACAACAGTGTCTACAGTGGAATCAAGCACTGCCTCAAGAGCTGAATCAACTACAGGTTTAACAACAGAGCCTACATCAGTTTCCACACTGAAATCAAGTACAGCTTCAACTTTTGACTCAACTACAGCATTTACAACTGAGCTTACAACAGTGTTCACATTGGAATCCAGTACAGCTGCAACTACTGAATCAACTACAGTGTCTACAGTGGAATCAAGCACTGCTTCAACAGGTGAATCAACTTCAGCATTAACAGCAGGACCAACAACAGCATTTCCCACAGTGGAATCAAGTACAACTGCAACTATTGAATCAACTACAGTATTAACAACAGAACCTACAACAGTTTCCACCATGGAATCAAGTACTGTATCCAATTTTGAACCAACTACTGCATTAAGAATGGAACCTTCAAATGTGTCTACAGTGGAACCAAGTACAGCTTCAACAGTTGAAACAACTACCGCTTTAACAGCAGGACCTACAACAGCTTCAACCACTGAATCAAGTACAACTACAGCTAGTACGGCAGAATCAGGAATGATATCCACCGCTGAATCAAGTACTGCTTCAACCACTGAATCAACTACAATTTTAACAGCAGAACCAACAACCATGTCAACAGTGCAATCCAGTACAACTGTTGAATCAACAACTTTTGAGACACAACCTACAATGATTTCTACAGAACAATCAACTACTGGTTCTGTATCTACAGTCGTCACAACAGAACAAGCATCAAGTGCAGTTTTAGGATCAACTACAGGTATCGCTGGGATCAATAAATGATATGCTTTACATTTTCAAGATTTATATGATGAAATTTGATTATATTTACCTCAAACTACACTTCTTTTTTTCCCTTTCAACAGTTTTTACAACTTCAGCACAACTTGTCATCCGGCGCATTACCTTTACCACCAATGAAGTATTTTCGATTGAACTATTAAACTCAACTTCGGAAGCTTTCATCACAAGAGCAGAACGTGTGACATCGCAGGTCTGCCCCATGTGTTGGAAAAAATAAACAATCTGTATATGTATCTTAAATACTTAATTAACAACAAAAATCACGATTTGACTGTGTGCTTATTTATTTGATTGAATTGTAAATGTCATACTGAATGGGGACTTGTTTTTTTTTTACAGTTTCAGGCAGTATTTAATGCTGTATTCAGTGCCTTTACCAGATTAACAGGCATAACATTCCAGTGAGTATCAGACATGCTGAACCTGAATCAAGTTTTAAAGTCTATAGCAGTATTATACTGTATATTGCCTGTCATTTTTATATACAGTTTTGCTCACTTGTCTGATGAGTGCTTTTTGTTTGAACAGAGCGGGATCAATCATTACAAATATGAATGTAGAATTCCGTGATAATGGAAATGTGCCCAATGATACTACACTCATTGAAACTGTGCTCCAAGCAAATACGAGCTTTAACATTACAAGTGCTAGTGGTAAGAACAATGCACCACACTACTCATCAACAAACAGCAGCTAGATCAGAAACAGAAAAAAATAAAAACACTTACATGAATGTTTTTAACATATGTTTTGTGTTTAATTACATATAATGTTACATATAATAATGATTTAAATATAATTTTTGTGACATGATTTGATTAATATTTTCTTTATGTATCAGTGATAGGAACAACAACAAGCTCAGTTCGGACTACAGTTTCACCAACAATTACAACTACATCTCAGGTTCCATCATCATTTACTACAGCTGCAATTACCACCATGAATCAGGTCATGACAACTACAGTTGCCCTTACAAGCACAAGTCAAACCCCAGCATCCACAACTCAAATCCCAATATCCACAACTCAAATCCCAATATCCACAACTCAAATCCCAATATCCACAACTCAAATCCCAATAACCACAACTCAAATCCCACCAACAACAACCCAAACCTCAGCAAGCACAACTCAAATCCCAGCAACCACAACTCAAACCACAACAAATCAAACAACTGCTCCAACAACAACTACCACAACTGCTCCAACAACAACACCAATAACTACTACAACAGCAGCAACAACAACAACTCCTCCAGCTACAACTACACCGACACCAAAAACTACCACAACTACAACAAAAACAACTACTACAGCAACAACTACAACAACACCAAAAACTACCACAACTACAACAAAAACAACTACTACAGCAACAACTACAACAACACCAAAAACTACCACAACTACAACAACAACTACTACAAAAACCACTACTACTACTACAACAAGAACTACCACAACAACAGTGGCGGCAACAACGACACCTGCACTCACACGCCCCCCACCAGCTGTCGGGCTGCAAATTGTCATCCGAGAAGTGTTCGTGGTAGCACTGAGTAACCCTCAGAGTAAGGAGTTCCAAGTCCTGGCTGTTACTGTGGTCATATCAGTGAGTGTTAAACTCATAATAAATCTATCCTTTGAAATGCTGCAACATTACTAGAAAACTGTGATGAACATAAAATATAAACCTTCTAGTTAGGCTCCAGGTATTCAGGAGTAAAAAAGGAATAATGAACAAAAGTGAAATATTTCATCATTGTAATGATAATTTCTATTTAGTTCAACCTGATCTACAAAGCACGGTATGGAGCGCTCTTCGTCAGGACCGTGGTGTTGGCGTTTAGGTAAGATGAATTTGTTTCAAATATATCCAGTAAGACATTGTGATAAAAGCAGACATGCATTTTTAGTACTGATGAACATTAGAAGACATGATCCAAACTAGAGATCCTTTGTCCTTCACAGACCTGGGACGACCCGTGCCCAAAATGTGGAAGCAGATGTCCAGTTGATTTTCAACGAGAACTCCACATCTGCCATTCCACCCTCTACTGAAGTTGTGAACACTCTGAAAGAGGCTGTCTCAAATCCAAGCTCAGGTTTTAACCTGACCGTGGACGTCAACTCCATCACTGTTACCAGTGAGTTGAATGTAGATAGCACATTGGGGCAACTAAGGGTCTGATGGTTAAGGAGATGCCCATATGACTGGAAGGTCATGGGTTCAAATTCCAGGACTGCCAGTGGCAACACTGTGGTAGACTTTAGCAAGGTACCATTCTCATGCATTCTCATTGGTTGCCCACACGATGGGTGAGTGGGTTAAGTTTAGAGAACAATTTCATGCTGTTCACACTGTGGGCTGTGGTGTGTTCATGCTTGACAAATGGACACATTAAATTGTCCAGACTTGCTGTGTTTAACTGAACAGAAAGTTGTTTTTGATGCAGTGTTTCCTGAATTTCCATTTTCGAACATTGCAAATGTCTGTCGGGTGTTAGAGTTCGTACTGTGTGTCAAAACGTTCGCCCTGACAAACTGTAACCTTTCCTTTTCAACATGATGAAATTTGCGCCATTATATTTCCAGGTGTCCCCCAGACTGTCGCTGTGATAATCTTAACAAATGGCACTTTTGTTGCCGATCTCTCAAGCTCCAGCTCAACATTATTCACAAACAGGTCATCGATCATCAAACAGGGGGTAAGTACGACAACAGCCCTTGGTAGCATCAGAATTATCTACATGTGTGTTTCCCTTTTAAACACTTATTTCTTCTTCTATCTCACAGCTGGAGCCTTTTTTCATTGCTGATTTCCTGTCAGCTTTCAGCAGCTTGACAATATCAAATTTCAGGTAATTATTGCGTATGTGTCCCCCAGACAACCAAAGGGATATAAGACTTGTGCATCAAAACCCAGTCATATCCACTATTTGTAACAAAAATGCTCAGTTGCTTCAGCATTTTTTCTTGACTCTCTACATGTTTACCCATCCAGTGATGGAGGTCTCAGATCTACTGGCTTAACAATGATCCAGAATTCTATGGACTTGGCATTTGGAGCCTCTGCTACAGTGCCCAACAGCACCCAGATTGGACAAACTATAATTAGGGCAGCTAGAAATAATACCCTCCCCTTCCAGATCTTCACCTCAAAAATCATAGTGAACGGCACTGGTAAGTGTTTTTTAGTAGGTTATCATTTCAAGCACATATCAAGGATCTCTTTGCATTGTGCTTTAGTCATGTGACAGGTTTCAAATGATAACGCTGTAGGTGCATTTGTGCTGTTTCCAAGTAAACGAAGGCTGAACCAGTGAAGTGGTCTGGCTATTTTTTATTTGGATGGATTCAATTTGAATTGCTACAGCAGCAAAGTGGGCAGTAAATAAGTAGAGCAGCATAAATGACAGAATAAAACCTAAACAATATAACAGAAAAAACATAAAAAACCTGTACACTGTTCAAAATATTCTATAAACGTAAACATATATTTATGTATGTACACAGTTCAATGCCCCCACTGATCCAGTTCATCAGCTAGTTATCAAGCTCCTCAGAAACTGGATCAGGCAGAGAATACCTGAAACTGTTCAGGGCTGTGAGTCCTATGGACTAGGTTTAGGAACTCCTGGTTTATAATGAAAAAGGGATGGCACAAAATTGTCTTTGAACAAAATGACAAAAGAAATAACCATTTATTATTATTTATTACTAATTATTTTCTAATTTGCTACACAGTAATATCTAGTGGAGTCAGCAATCAGATCAGCATCCTCACAGCATGCTTCATGGTGGCCATGTCACTTCTGATCACATCGTCCAGCTGAAGCAAACTATTTCCAACACTCACAAGGAGAGACTTCAGCCAATTTTCACCAAAGCTTTCCGTGTCTGTATGTGGACTACATACACTTGAAAAGGGATAATATGATGTGTATTGTATTCATTTTCCAGAATATACTATAGAGCAACTCTCATGCTCCCCAAGTAAGCTTTTGGCAACTTATCTGCTCAGTTATCTGCACAATTTAATTTATCTGCACAATTTAATTTATCTGTACAATTTAATTTAAGTTATTGTTTGCACAAATATATGTATTGCATTTAAACATATGTAGCAATTGCTTCATGTTAATAGCATGTAAAATAATTATTAAAATATTCTGAAGAAGATTCAATGGTTGCTTTTTTGGGGGCTTTCTAAGGTTTTGCTCTGGTTTAAGCCCTTATATCATCAACAGCTGAGTAAGCCCCATAGTACACCCTTGTTATCACTCACATGGCTAACTCTGCCTTAGTCCCAAAATACTTATGCTTTCAGTTCATCAAATAAATTCTGAAACATTATACTTCCCATTTTAGCAAATTCTCACAATCATTCAGACAAATTCATATCAGCTATCACACCACACTTCCTCACAGTGGCAAAGTAGTTCCACCGGTTTGCTGACATTATCAGCTTACATATCAAATCCCACACAGATACTCTACCTCTGACTCTACGGATCATTTCTTCATTTGTAATTAATGCTAAAATCCAATCGGTCTGATGTTCTGTAAATTTTCTTAAGCACAATGTTCTTTTTCATTTCTGATGTGAAAAGATATCCTACTTATATTGTTAAAAAATTACATTAAATTAAATAGAAAAAACTAGAGCATCCAAAAAACAGATATGTGTTCTGGAATGACTTGGGTATCATATGTCATAGTGCTCAGATGATTCCTTTACAAGCACAAAGGATGCCTAGGACATCCATATATCATTAACAGGTTCCATAGAGATATCAGAATCAGAACAGGAATCAGAAAACTTTATTTATTCTGAAGGAAATTGTTTGTGGTGACTGCCACATTACACAGATCCAGAGAGTCACAAGACACCAGAATAATGTAAAAATAAAAAACGTGAATAAGATAAAGTACTATAATAGAATAAATAAATAAAGTCCAATACAATCTAATAAAAAATGTAAAAAAAAAATCCAGAAAAAAGAAAATAAAATATCCCACCAGTGAGAGAGTAATAAAAGCGGTAGTTTTTGTTAAAGAACTGCAACCTTACACTTGCGCTGTGGAGCAAACACTTCACAAATGAGATCAATTGATGGAGAGATGGGTACGGGGTTATCCTACCAAATAATGAGATCATACATATTTAAACGTCCTTGTATCACCAAACAGAAGCAGAGATTGGGTCTTTCTAATCAGAAGTACTTTGTGTTTGAAAGGTGGGAGACAGGAGATATTACTTCAAGTAAATAAAACGATCATCATATAATCTTAAGGAACAAGAAGAGATAAAGAACAAGAAGATCATGACACTACTTTTTAGTGTTTGAGAACATTATATTGAATTTTCCAATGGGGATGTTTTTCTCTACATTATGCTAAGAGTCAGGGCATGACAGCATAAGCAAAGGAGTAATAGCATTAAAACAAATAACCAAGGGCATAGAATTGTGTGGGAAAGGTATGGACAAATGAATTAGTCCTATCAATTAATTTAACCAAAAAAGAAGAAAAACAAAACTGCTGTTTTCTGTCAATATTTGGAGCACAAAAGGTTTACAGTTCTGTTTCTCTACTGAGAGTCCTGTCTTGATAAACAAGTAGCATTTTAGGAGTGGCTGTGTCCTTTCCTGCTAACGTGTGATTGGCTGAAGCTCTATCTGGCTTTACGAAGCGCCAGCGCAGTAGTTTGCAGTAGTTATACAAATAAAATTAATTCATACTTTGTTCTCCATGTGATGGAACAGTTGTGTTGATTCTGTAAGAGTGTTGCATTATATACACAAAATGTACCACAATACCCATCTTTGTATTGTACCCGTCTTTGTATTTACAGTGTGTATGTGTCTAAGAGGAAATACAAATTTCTCGATCACTGGGTTGAAAAGGGTTGAGTACCTGCCGTAAAATGTCCTTCAAGGTTCCATATGTGTGATTATTCAGGCAGAGGTCAGAGTTCTTGGCCAAAAAATACTTAACAATTGAAGAAATGGGATTGTTACATTTGGGTAAATCTAGATATTAAAAGTTTTTTCAATATATTAAAATGGAGATGTGGCAGGATAAGGATTATTGGTCGTGGGTAATCCTGGTTAATTTATACATTTTGATTACGGCACCGTATATAAGG
>JBBMFX010075420.1:0-10403 GCA_037832545.1 Rhabdalestes septentrionalis
CGTAGTTGTTCTTATTAAAAACTCCATTTTGCTTTTATATGTTTAATTTACTCCAGATTATCTTTATAGAAAAACTATGATACTGTGCCGCCATTAGGCAGGTTTCGAACCCCGGTCCTTGGATTACAGGGCCAACAATCTTACCACTAAACTATCTGACTGCACTTTAACACTGGTTGCCAAACGTTTTTCAATGTACAAGCGAATGACCTGTGTCTCAATTTCAGGGCAATAGATCGCTCCTTCTACGTCGCACGTAAAGCCCAGCGACTTAAAAGACTTCCTTATAGATGGTTTGAGAAACACTCGTGGAAATGTAAACAACTTAGGTAAGATATATCTTAGAAAATCTTCTTAGCGCGAGAAACCGGGCCCAGGACATTTAGAAATATGTGATTTAACCTACTGTGTGAAAGATTTGCATGCATCAGCTATTTATATTGAAATAAATTAAATTTAGAGTCTGGGCCTTAAAACAAGCTATTTTCCAATCCGTTTCTTGAATATCCTCTTTTATGTCAATTCTCCATGCTTCCGGTTTTTTAGTAGACAATGCTTTTGAGTGTTTCAGCAACAGGTCATAAAACAATGAAAGTTGTCCTCTCCCATTCATGTGATGCATGAGTTATATTTTCATACTTGATAACCACATATGCTGGTGTACATTACTTTTGAAACTCAGAGTAAGCTGTCTAAAGAGAGATATTATATTTATCATTTTGTCAACAGCCATCACTTGAGGTCAGGTTTGGTATTTTAACCGGCTATTTTTCTACATTAATATGATCTCTTATTATTGGTGTAGGGTTCTGAAGGTCTCAGGGAAGGAAGACTTTGTTGCAAGTAGTAGTTAGGATTAGCAATGTGTTTAATGCGGCTGCATTATATGGCTGTTATTTTTAGTGAACTACACACTGCTCTGAGGGCAGGAGTACCCAGTTGCATTAAATGGCTAGTATATGGTTAATTGCATTTATTAAAACACATTGTATTGTATTTTGTTTTATTATAGTCAGACAAACAGATTTTAAACTTCATAGCCTATAAATAAAATACGTTTTTTTTTGTTTGTTTAACAGCTCCTCCTTGCATGACCTAAAAGGCGATATTTTGGAAATATGAATGGTAAATTTGAAATGTATTTGTTGAATTACTTATTTTTATGTACCATGTATATTGAGCAAACAATAAAAGTAAAAAGAATAAGGATGTCCTACAGTGATAACACCACAGCTCTTTGATGCATGGTAGCAATGTTTAGGCCTGTGTTTTGCATAAAGTTTTTATTATGTGATATTTACGTACAGTATTAACACATAGGCAAACAAACACATCAATATATACTACAATGTATAGTTAAAAAGTAATTAAATGAATAACAATAAAACGTTTTACCTTTCCAGTTTTACAAGTCATGAAGTCTGGAAGACTGCATGGAAGCTGTACAGACATTGGACGCATCGGACCATATCCAGTTTACGTCGAAAGCTTTGAATCCCTTGTGGAGTATCTGATGAGGTAACATTTCTCTTGTCTTATAATAAACTCTATATAAATAAATATGTATATAAATAAACTTTAATAGATTGAAAT
This sequence comes from Rhabdalestes septentrionalis, assembly GCA_037832545.1. Classification (NCBI taxonomy): domain Eukaryota; kingdom Metazoa; phylum Chordata; class Actinopteri; order Characiformes; family Alestidae; genus Rhabdalestes; species Rhabdalestes septentrionalis. The sequence goes on from JBBMFX010075420.1 coordinate 1,594, forward strand.
TTCTTTGGATAAAATGAGCAAAAAACAACTCTAAGGTGTCCAGAACTCCAGCTTTAGTTTTCAGTATTCTTCTAACTTTTTGCAGCTCACTATTCCTCTTCAAAACACTAGTTTTGAAAACTTGACTTAATTCATTTTCATAAAACATTCTTTGTCAAAACACGTTTACGGGTGTGCTCTCACTTTTCATATTGATACTTCAGTGCTTTTTCTTAACTGTTTCTCTTTCTCTGTTGTTTGGTTGATGCCTGCCTCCACAGATCATGGATGCATTGTTCCATCTGTTCACCATGGTAATAGATTATTAAATTATTTAAAAACATTTTCAACTGTATATTGTCTTCCTTGAGTGCTGTGTCATCCTACATATGATCTGTGGTAACACAAATCTAACACATCTGAGTGTAGGTATGGTTAAATATTTTTATCGTATATTGTGAATATATAGTCAAGTCATATGACCTTTTATTTATATAGTGTTTTAACAATACAGAATTGTGACAAAGACAAAAAAATTCAAGGGAAGCCAAACTCCTGTACCCCAATACCAAGTGCATGATTCCAGCATGCCAGAAGGTCCATATTCCCTCCAAGAAGTTGGAGGAGTGAGCAGCGGCTTTGCTGCTGGGCTAAAAGGCCCTGCTGGTGGGGTTGAAAGCTAAACTATCACCCTCCTCTAGTGCTTCCTCTAGGGTCTCTGAGAGGCTGCTAACCCCCTCTGGGGACTCTGAGCTTCTGCTAACCCCCTATGGGGCCTCTGAGCCACTGCTAACCACCCCTAGGGCATCTAAACCACCCCTCTAGAGCAACTTACTTCTACAGGGCACCCAACAGGAACTGTCTTGGTGCTGGTACGGGCAGCTGGAACAGTTTTGCGTTTTCTGCTACCTCTACACTACCAAGTGGGGCTACTCCCTCTAAACTACCAAGTGGGACTATTGCCTTGTAGGATAACAAATTTAAGAAACTGTTTAAAATAATCTGATCTTATGTTCTGATTAAAAAAGTTCAGTAGAATATAATTACATCAGACAAATAATTCTATCAAGCAAATGTTGTAACAAAGAGGTTCCTCACAGTTCCTGTCTGCTTATTGTAAGGCAAATGAGCCAGAGTACAGAGAGATTCACCTTTGTTTGTAATGGCTTTGTTTGTAATGGTCTGCCCAGTCTGTGATGATTGGATTAGAACTGCTGTTAATAGCTTCTGGAACTGGGGCTGCAGTTGCACAAAACAAACCCAGGACTGCAGGTTGTGGAACTGGGGCTGAAACTGAAGCAGCATGAAAACTCTCTGGAGCAGGGGCTGCTTGGCACAAACACTCTCTGTAGTTGGGGCTGCAGTGGCATGAACAATCCCTGGAGCTGGGGCAGCAGCAGCACAAAAACTCATTGGAGCTGGAGCTGCAGTGACACGAACACTCTCTGGAGCTGGAACTGCTGAATCATGAATACTTACAGCGGCATGAACATTCAGCGAGCCACAGCAGTACCTCCTCCGTGGTCAGGTCAAAGGGAAGGGGTCCACAATGCACTCCAGAGCCAAAATCGGAGATCCTTCAGTCCACATGCTCCTCCAGAAATCCAGGTCCACATCCTCGCCCCCCAAATATCCCCCCACACAACAATGGTGGAAAACTTGTCCTCATCACTTCACCCCCAGGCTGGGTCCAGTTTGCCTCATTCATGGCAAATTCTTCTCTCTCTCCAGGTCCTTCACCTGATCTGCAGCACTGTTCTTTTTGCTGGTTGGCCGATCTGTCCCGTCTTCCCCTCTGTCTCCCAAGCACACAAACGGGCATGTGTAGACCTCCATGTTTCTTAGATACGTTATTGAACAAACATAGCCAAATGTCTCCAGGGCCTAAAAACGACTTTCGCAAACAAAAGGAGACCTGAGAAAACTCTACCAGAGCTAGGTTAGCAGTGGACTGACAACTCAGTTTATAAAGAACTTAAGTACCCAAAAACCAATCTAAACACTTAACTAAACACAGCTGTAACTAATAATAAATGAAAACTCATCACCCTTCATAATAAAAGTCCAAAACAAAACCTAACTAAAAACAATATATATTTCTTCATGCATTTTAGCTCAAAATTATTAAGAAAAATAATATTTTGTAACACAAATATATATTGTACCATAAATAAATATACATGTAAATTCAGCTACATTTCCATATAAAATAAAACTGTATAAATGTTTTTGTTCTCTCCAAGAAAGCTCTTCTTGGGATGGCTAAATACCCCTGTTATCAGAGCAGGAGTGGACTAGGGCTAAAAAACAGCCCTGGACATTCTTCACCAGCTGAGCACAGAGAAAGACCGCCAACGCTGTGCGTTCATGTGCAAATTGCCTGTCCACCCTTGACTCAAAGTAGCCAATCGGAGAATATTATCAATTGGTTTGTGGCTGCTGAGGCACCTGTGGCAGCGGCAGTCCAGAATTTTCCCCATGGAGCGTCTCAAGTGGTTCTCTTGTTTTTTGTTTACTCATACTTAAAGCCCAGTATTTTATTACTGTAAATGAAATCAAAAGAGGCTGTTGAGCTCAGAAATGCCTGACTAAGACGCGTCGCTCAAAGAACAGTAAATTATTGAACTGTAAAAATGATTGGTCATTACCCATACATTTTACTGTATATTTATTACTAAAAATTACATCAGTTATTACTAGGGATGTACCGAAAAGTCAGCCACCAAACGTTTTGGGCCGAAAATGGCAATAAATGCATTTTTGGTTTTTCCGTGAGTCTCTTTCTTAGACATTTTTCTCAACGTGGAGATTAATTTATCCCGACCTCCATGCAGGAGTAGAAATGCCCTTTGAGCCCCATGAGTCCATAAGGGCTGTTGATGTAATGGTTAGGGCCTAGCCTGTGATCAGGACTTGCGGAGTTCGAGTCTCACTTGTTGAACTGTTGAAATACAGAGGTAGACTTCAACAGCGCCTCGAGCGGTGGTGTGTTCATTTATGGCAAAATGGTCACTTTCTGTCTGTGCTTTCGAAAAGAAAAGTCTTTTTACCAGTGATTACGCTTAATATATTTCAGTCTTTGTTTTGATACACTATTTTGTTACAAGCCTAAAGAGAATGTTTTTTATCTTTCACTAGTTTTTTATGCAATTGTTCTGAATGCAATTTGTTCAAGCAGTTCAATCAGAATTATTAAAAGTGAATTCACTAGTTCTATGAAAGAATATTTTTAAATATATAATATTTCAGCTATCTAGCTTTTAGGCTGGTCTTGAGTGGGGCCAAAGGAAATATTTTATTTTAAACGTTATTTTATATTGTGCATTCTCTTAATACTAAAGTCTATTCAGGGGTAACATTGGTTTTTACTAGAGTATTTACCGGTCTTGTTCCCGAGACCACTTTTACGTTGTCTTGGTCTTGTCACAGCCACACAGTCTTTGGTCTTGGTCTTGTCTGGGTCTTAGAGCCCTCGGCCTTGTCTTGGCCTCACTGTCTTGGTCTTGCTGTCTCAGATCAACATAGTGTTCGGGAGATTTGGAGCCAAGAGTATCCATGTCACACAAGGAAATGTTCGAAAATAGGCAATGGAGTGCTAGTTATATGTTAGTGTAACAGTGGGTGACCGCTGGAGGGCGCCATTAGTCTAGTTTTGATTTAGAGGTTCCTTTTGTTTGTGGGTTCTAACCTCCCTATCACTCCAGCTTATAATCAGTAGATGATAACGAACAGTGGCTGGAGTGATTGGGAGGAACAAGGTCGGGGATTTGGTTGGGTGGTTTGAGTTGGGGGTTTTACATTTAAAGGGGAAATGACAGCCACTGGTTGTGCGGTCATTGGTCGTATTTGGTGTTCTAGCGTGCCCTGTGTTTTTAGTGCTTTACTTTGGCCCACAAGCCATGTTTACTTTGTAAAGTTTTGAAAAATGAAAGAAAGGAAAAGGACATAATGTCTCTGCTTTCATTCTTCGAGGTACCAAAGAGCTGGCTTCCTTACAGGTCTGGGAGCATGAGTGGCCGTGGAGTAGGGTGAATGGGACCCAGCTCACTTGCAAACCGGCAGGAGAAAGCCGATTTACAATCGCGGAGCTGCTGGGTGGATTTGAGTCAGAAGATGAAGAGGAGGACCAAGGCTTTTGGAGGGACAAGTGGGCTGATGCACCCATGATTCTCCCCCCTGAGTGGTTCATGGGTCCCCTCGTCCTCGACCATTACCACGAGGGTCTCTGGCCTCGTAAGAGAGGCAGGAAATCCCGGGGTGCGAGGCACGAGAGATGCGGAGGTCTGCGCCGTGCCCGCCAACCAGTTCAGAGCCCACCTCCCTCGAAGCCAAAGGCTTCCTCAGGCCCTCCGTTGCCTCAGCACCAGCACGACTCTCCATGGAAGGAGAGCAAGCAGCTGAACCCGCAAACTCTGCCCCCGTCTCCTTTATGACCCAGAGGAGGTCAGGGGAGAAGAGCCAGCTTCCGCCCGGTGGGAACATTCGGCTCCGCCGAAGGCTCAGGCTGGTGTGGCTGAGCCGCGTGAGAAAAAACTAGAGGTAGCCTGTAGCTACTGCCTCAACCCTGGAGAGAAAGCCGAGTGGAGGCCAACTCCAGCCCCTCGAAGGCGGCAGCGGCATGAGACGCCCACGATTGCTGGAGAGAGCGCATGCCTACCGCCCACGGAGAGGCCAAGGTGAAAGCTACCGTCCTCACCGCTCCCGAGTGACCCGATGACTTCACTCCCGCCGCCCATACTGAGGCCAAGGCGGAAGCTACAGCCCTCGCCGCTCCCGAGCGCAGCGGTGACTTCAGTCCCAAGCGCCACGATGACTCTGCTCCCGAGCGAACCGATGACTTCACTCCCGCCGCCCACACCGAGGCCAAGGTGGAAGCTGCAGCCCTCGCCTCTCCCGAGCGCTGCGGTGACTTCAACCCCAAGCGCCGTGATGACTCCGCTCCCGAGCGACCCGATGACTTCACTCCCGCCGCTCCCGAGTGCCGCAATGGCCCTGCTCCTGAGGGTCACGACGACGCCGCTCCTGAGTGCCGCGATGACTTCGTTCTTGAGTGCCGCGACGCTGCTGCACCCGAATGCCACGATGACTCTGCTCCTGAGCGTCGCGATGACTACACTCCCGAGTGCCGTGATGACGCTGCTCCCGAGTGCCACAATGGCCCTGCTTCTGAGGGTCGCAACAACGCCGCATCCGAGTGCCGCGACAGCGCTCCCGAGTGCCGCGACACCGCCGCTCCCGAGTGCCATAATGACTACGCTCCCGAGTGCCATAATGACTACGCTCCCGAGTGCCGTGACAACAATGCTCCGGAGCGTAATGATGACTACACCTCCGAGTGCCGTGACGCCGCCGCCGCCGAGCGCCACGCTTCTTTCAACCCTGCCACCCACAACAGCTCCCATGGCCGCCAAAATGACCATTTTCGCCCTTATTACCCTGATAAAAGGGCAGGAGACCCTGCGAGAGGAGGGGGTCCTCCCCAAAAACTTTTTGAGGGGGAGTACATGGGTCTGTTGGGGTTATGGGGAGGCGGGCAGGCAAGTGAAAGAGCATGAGGACATTGGGGAGTTCTCGAGGAGGTGAAGCCTACTATCGGGACACGGGGGATAATAGGGAACCAGCTTCGTGTAAGGGGAACAACCCCGGGACGTGGGGATACCGGGGGTTAAAGGGATGCCGAAAGGGGGACTACCAGGTCAGGCACCGTGAGGAAAGCCTCAAGCAGCGGGCACAGACCCAGGGGTTCAACCAAGGCCATCCGGACCATGCAAGGCACAGGCCAGGGGAGAACCGAAGGGCAAGCGGCCTGTAGGGCACTCAGGGGCGATGTGCGCTGCCTCCTCCTCCCCGCCACCACCTTCAGTTTATTTTTGTGTTTTGTGTGGGTGTTTTGGCAACTGTGATTGTGATTTGGGGCGCCCCGGGTGTTGCGCCCCCTAGGGGGGGGTGTACTGTAACAGTGGGTGACCGCTAGTGGGCGCCATTAGTCTAGTTTTGATTTGGAAGTTCCTTTTGTTTGTGGGTTCTAACCTCCCTATCACTCCAGCTTTTAATCAGTAGATGATAACGAACAGCGGCTGGAGTGATTGAGAGGAACAAGGTCGGGGATTTGGTTGGGTGGTTTGAGTTGGGGGTTTTACATTTAAAGGGGAAATGACCGCCACTGGGTGTGCGGTCATTGGTTGTATTTGGTGTTCTAGCGTGCCCTGTGTTTTTAGTGCTTTACTTTGGCCCACGAGCCGTGTTTACTTTGTAAAGTTTTGAAAAATAAAAGAAAGGAAAAGGACATAATATCTCTGCTTGCATTCTTTGAGGTACCAAACCGTGACAGTTAGATCCATCATCACATTGAGCATTAAGCTTAATCTGTCAGTTACAGCAATGTCGGCAATATTAGGCTAGTCAATTCAAGTTACAGAAATTATGTCAGTGAATTCTTCAGTCATAAATTTTGCATTCATAGGACACATAGAGTATTTTGTCTTAAAATGCCTATTTTCATATACTCAATATGCCCCTAAATATGGTCCCAAAAATAAAGCAAAAATAATGTGGAGGATAGCATTTTTTCACCAGCAATTATTAGTTCAATTCTAAGACCAAATTACATTTTAATTTAATTTTAAACTCAGCTTAAAATATAAAGGTAAAGAATTATTATTATTATTATTATTATTATTATTATTATTATTATTATTATTATTATTATTGAACCCATGAGTAATCATTTAAGGAGGTTTTGCACTGAATCTTTTAGTTTTCATATATATGTTTTTAATTAGTAGCCTGTTAAAGACATGAAATGACATTGCAATGAAAAAAACAAAAGCAATGTGTAGGATATCTGCAGATTCCAAAAAGTTTTCCCCAGCAATTATTAGTTTATATCGAAAAAATGACTGAATCTGAAACACTTTAATCTTGTTTTAAACTCAGCTAATAATACATTTCCCTTAAAATATAAAGGTACAGCTTTATATTGTTATAATTATTCATATTATTAATAATTTCTTATTATTATTAAACCAGTATACATGCTGGACAGTGTACACTGAAGCTCAATCTCCCAAAATTAATTAATGCCTGGGCGTTTTATTTGGTATGCCCTGACGTTTTCTTTGGTATAAGCAAGGTAGATTTGTTTAGTGATAAAAATAATGTAAAATGTATAATCACAAAAAGTGGGGGCTTACTGCATGTATTAATTCTAAAACAAAAACATTTAAATGACAAAAATATATGTTTCGAAAATATTGTATAATTTATTAACCAATATGATCCTTATATTTGCAAACCTTTTAGAAGTCTTTTAGAAGAGCATGCCAGGTGGCTTCAGTGACAAAGCTGCATCAGGGCAAACTAATGCATAATATTGTAAAATATTTTTTCTAAAATATCTAAATCAATAAATATGCATGAATATGCTTTTCACTGCCACTGCTGATGTGATATCATGAATGCAGTATAATATCATTAATGATGTACACATGGGGTGACAAGGTGATACACATTATGTAATTAATATAGACTTGACTGGTGATGCTGCTGTCCTGTTTTCATTCTCAGCAAGCTCATGGCTCACTTCAAACTTACAGTTATGCTTGTAAGTTTACATACCCTGGCAGAATTTATGATTTCTTAACCATTTTTCAGAGAACATGAATGATAACACAAAGACCTTTTTTCAATTATGGTTATTGGTTGGCTGAAGCCATTTATTGTCAAACAACTGTGTTTACTCTTTTTAAATCATAATCACAACCCAAACTACCCAAATGACCCTGATCAAAATTGTACATACCCCAGTTCCTAATACCATGTACTGCCCCCTTTAACATCGACAGCTTGAAGCCTTTGTGGTAGTTGTGGATGGGGCTCTTTAACTTTCTAGATGGTGAATCTGCCCATTCTTCTTGGCAAAAAATCCTGTAAGGTCTTGGGCTGCCTTGCATGTTTTGCATGTCTCCCCAAAGTGGCTCAGTGACATTGAGGACAGGAGACTAAGATGACCACTCCAGAACCTTCATTTTATTTTGCTGTAGCCAATGACAGGTCAACTTGTCCTTGGGTTTTGGATCACTGTCATGTTGGATTGTCCAAGCATGTTCCATGTGCAGCTTCCGGGGTAATGAGAGACAATTTTCCTTCAATATTTTTTGATAAATTACTGCATTCATCTTGCCATCAATTCTGAAAAAATTTAATGACAGTGACATAATAATGCAAATGCACCCTTTCAAAGATAAATAAACCTTGACTTCTAAAGAACATTTAACACTGGGAGTGGAAGACATTGTAAGACAATCAGCATACGTTGACTTTGTGTGGCTTAAGTCAGGATCTCTCAGGAGTAGCAATGTGTCCAACTGTGTTAAACATTCTCTTGCTCAGTGCTGGGCAATACAAAAAAGCATTAAATTATATTTTTTGAAAAGCTGCTACTGATAATCAGAAGCATAAGAATATTCAGTAAGTATTTATGTAAATGTAAAACAATCCTATACATTTTTTAGATTTAGATTCAGATTTGTTAAAGACCAACATGGCAGTAAACACTCAGCATGAGACTTGGATTGTGTCAATCACAAACATTTTAATATGAAAGCAAAACAGCCAAAAATAATAATATAAAATCCAAATATTTTTTATATAAAATCTACTGTAAAACAATCTAAGGGCTTATCAACACACAAATCATTAATATTTGCCAAGTTTGGCTAAAATATGATGGAGCTGAGCAAACCGAGCACGCGGTATGAAGTTTTTTTTTTTTTTCTTTCAAAGATCAGCCCTTCTTGCACGATCTCTGACAAAAAAAAAAAAACCAACCC
>JBBMFX010075431.1:0-14118 GCA_037832545.1 Rhabdalestes septentrionalis
GTGATTTTTCTTTGAAGGCAGTTTGTTCTTGTCTGTGTGCCTGCTGAAAAATGTTTTCCCGATTATTCATTTAATCAGTAAATAATACAATGTATTAGGTCTTGATTCAATAGGCTACGTGCAATTATTTCAATATGTTTTAATAAACATTGAACCAGTCCGGCCCTTGGCTTATAGCCAATTAGTTTTTTTGGCCCTCTGTGTAATTGCCTTTGACATCCCTGCAGTAGAGTATCACAACCTTCAGGATATATCAAAGTAACCTCCTTACTTTGCATCGGCCATCGGACTGCACTATTGATCTCCTGCCAGGTAAAACACCTCCCCGGTCATTTGTTTATCCCTTGTCCGACCCGGAGAATCGGTAAAAGAGGAGTACGTGGTCGAGGCCCTCCGGCAGGGATATATTAGCAAATCCTGGTTCCCTGCTTCCGCCAGTTTCAAATTTCTTTTTTGGAAAGAAAAAAGAGGTCACAGTGAAGTATACACACCCATTTCCATTGATCCCCTCTACCATGGAGCAGCTCCATTTTCACTAAACTGGACCTCCAGATTGCATACAACTTGGTGCGGATTTGAGCTGCCCATGAGTGGAAGACCACGATCAGCACCGCTTCAGAGCATCACCACTACCATGTGATGCCGTACCGGTTGTCTAATGCCCCCTCAGTTTTCCCAGAGTTTCTTCAATGATGTCCTGAGAGACATGTTGGACCAATTTGTGGCTGTTTATATTGACAATATTTTAGTAGTTTTAAAGAACCGTACAGATCGTGTGGCTCATGTCCGAAGGGTGCTACATTGCCTTCTCGAGCACCAGTTGTACGTGAAGGCAGAGCAATGTGAGTTCCATGAATCCGCGGTCTCTTTCCTCGTTACAGACTCAGTGATAAAGGGATCTCCATGGAAGAAGCCATGGCAGAGTGAGTCGGGGAGGGGGCAACCAGGACCGAGGGTGGCAGAATGGGCTTAGGTTCTTTTGACAATTTAGGGGAATCAAATTTGCGGGACAGCACGACTTCTTTATCTGGGTGATACGAGATCAAGAATTTGAACCTCGCAAAAAACAAAGGGGTTTCGGAGTTTGCTTCTCTGGTCCAGGAGGAGAGATACGGCAAGGGGCATGTGTCCACCCTCGGTTATGTTCTTTTTTTCTCTGTTTTGTTTTTTCTTTGTGTTTTTGGACTTGCCGTTTCCTGTGACATTGTTTTGTGTTTTGTTCTTTCATCTGGTGCTCTCTGTTGTGAATGGACAATAAACCCTGTTTCTCCTCCACTGCACTTTCCCTACCCTTTCTTTAGTTTTTTTTCATAACACAGCACCATTATGTATATATATTAGGGGTGTGCAGCTATTCATATCTGTATTTGTATCTGTATTTGTATTTGTTAAAAGGAAAATTTAAATTCATAATTTAAATTCAGCCCAAACTCCGTCTGCCCCCCCTGTCCTGAATCTACTCCTGAACATGTGACTGGGGAGTGGGTGGGGAAGCAGAATATCTTAAAGTGAAAGTGATCAATTGGTCATACGTGAACACACCACTGCACACAGTGTGAACAGCATGAAATTCCTCCTCTGTATTTAACCCATTCACCAAGTGTAGCAGTGGCAGCCAGGAACTCTGTGCCCAGGCAGCACTGTGTGCTGTGTTATTTATATATATATATGTATATATATACATTCCAGAAAAAAGAATATATAGAAGAAAAGAATATTCTTCAAATTATACTTCAATATAGATTTTAGGTTTTATCACCCAGCCCTATTTAAACCCATACTTTTCAGCAAAGTTTTTAAAGCACTTGCTTGGAAATTGTGGCCCGTTTTCACTTATAACAGTCATTTGAATTCCATGGCATGGAAACATAGCTTTAATATGTGCTCCCCCCCCCCCCTTTCTGCTGTTATGTCTCTCAGCCCTGTAAATTCAGTGTAATTTGAATGATAATCCATGACTTACAGGTAGTCCTTCCATTTTAGCCCTTGGTTGTTGAGGCATTTCATGAGATCTCATTGTTTCCTTGGTTGCTCCATAGAACACTGTCAGTTTCTCTTTAAAGTGTTGATATGGCTCATCTGGCTCCCCCTGACCTGGTATGTGTATCTGTTCCTTTACTCTTTTCAGCTTTTCATCCTTCCGTGTTTCTTTCTCTATCTCTGCCCATTTGGAGTCTCGGCGTTAAACGCTGGATGCTTGGTTGTGATCAGTTTCTAATACTGTTTGCCTATACACATATTCGTTTCACAACCAAACACTCCCCCTAGTGTCTCCTTCTCAATTTGTGCATAATTTCTTTCTGCACTTCTCATAGTGTGTGATGCCTATGCAACTGGATATCACTCCGTATCATGCTTCTGAAGCAGCACAACTCTTATGCAAGCTGTAGATGCATCATTGGACACCTGAAATGGCTTGTCCTGATCTTAGAATTTTAAAACTGGCCCCTGAGTTAAACTCACCCCAAATTGATATTTAATTTGAATTTCAGACATGTTTTTGTGCCTGTTCAGCTTTTGTTTTACCCCAGACTACCATGTCATGGATAAAGACTCCTACACCTTCTATAACATCAGTTGCTTCATGATTCTCTGAAAAACCTCAGGGGCTGAGCCTCTAGTGCTTTTGCTCTGAGCCTCTTGCTCTGTTCTTTCCACCACATTTTTGGCATTCTTTACCATAGGCTGGGCACTGTTTTGGTGCATTTATTACGCATCTCCAGAAGTTCCAGCTCTCTTGCTTGGGTCTTGCATCTTTTCTCCTTGCTTTCGTTGTTGCTTTCAGTTTCCTTCACTGCGCTGAGTCGACTTTGCCGGTCTCATTTTCCTTGCTGAAAGTCTTTGTTTGTGCCATTGCTCTCTCTTATGTTTGGAAAATTTTAATTGCCTTTTCTAGCATTAAGTCCCTTAATAACTGCAATCGCAATTCATTGTCTTACTATTTGGTCTCTTATCAAGGAGTCAAACTTTTAAATTGTATGTCTGTGGCATACTGTTCTAACAATTTTGACTCTTTTTGAAGCTGGTTCCAGAACACATAACTCTCATACTTTTCATTCTTTGTTGATGTGCAATACTGTTCAAATTTCTCCATAACTACACCAAACTTAACTTTTGTGTCCTTTTGTGGAGAGAAACATGTACATGTTTGCACCCTGCCAATGTTTGCAGTAATGCTATCTTCATCTGGTCATCCCCTGGAAGACCAATAGCAAGAATATACATTTCCAAGCTTTGCTTAAACACCTTCCAATTTTCATTGGCAGATGAAATTCACATTTACAGTTGGTTAGAGAGATTTTCTCCTGGTACTACGTATTGACAACACTCAAAATCGATTACTGCATCGTCTTCCTGTTACAAGTTCCTTTAACCAAACATCATACTGCTATCTAGTGGTGAAACATCACATATTACAATCCTTGCAGAAAATTTTGTTTATCAGACTGGATTAAAGGATGACAATTCCTTGACTACAACTGAGATTTGAATAGTATCTGTGTCAGCTGAATCGGGTGGCAAATACGGTTGTTGAATTTCTAGAGTGACTTTCTTGTTTAATTATTTCTACTTTATTATTGAAAAAGTCATTTGCAGAAGATTTGCAGAAACCTGTGATACTGCACCTCCCTGTTTTTTAGATATTTTAGAAATCATACTAAACAGAAACCTGGAGTTAGTTGTATTAGATGTAATGAGAAATGTGTGTGTGTGGGGGGGTGCTAGTGTGCATGGGATGGAATAGACGTGTTCCTGTCATTATCTTAACTTATTTGGGCATAACTTCCATTTTTGCCGACTCATCCTATTTCTACACACTTCTGGCAACTCATAAAAGAGACAAGATGCCAAAACTGGGGAAAACCCCCGCTGTACTAAAGCCAGAACTTGGAAAACAGATGGACATACACACATATATACACATTGACATTAATTTAATATGCATCCTAAACTTACTATGCGAGGTGATGGCATTACTTTCACTAGTTGGAATGTCCGTGGACTGGGACATGTGCTTAAATGAGCAAAGGTTTTTTCTCATCTAAAATCCCTGTCCGCAGACATCATGTTCTTACAAGAAACACATCATGCACTCAAGAGCAAGACTGCTTAAATGTAAATGTGTTAATCAGGTTTTTCAGTCGACATTCTCTAGCAAAGCCCGTGGTGTGACAATTCTGATTCGTAAAACGGTCCCATTTAGACATATATCTACTGTTTGTGACCCAAATGGCAGGTATATCTTAGTGACAGGTTATATACATTAATTTCACTTCACTTCAACATTTATGGCCCAAATGGTGATGACCCTGTTTTTTTCACCAAATTATTTAATTTACTACCTAGTCTCTCTGATACTCATGTGATTATAGGGGGGGTTTTCAACTGCGTGCTTGATAATTTTTTGGATTGGTCTGCCCAGACAAATCACTTACCCTCATCTTCTTCCAAAGTTATACATAATTTTGTAACCTCCATGAATCTATCAGATATATGGAGACTTCAGCATCCTACAGATAGAGACTATAAATTTTTTCACAACATCATACATCTTAGTCAAGAATTGATTATTTCTTACTGGACTCAAGCTTGATATCCAATGTGATCTCCTCCAAATATCATAATATTCTAATCTCTGATCACTCCCCAATTTCTCTGGTTCTTGACCTTAACCAAAAACAGCAGCAATATACCTGGCGTCTTCAACCATCATTGCTCTATGACTTACAATTTAATCAGTTTATTTCTGCTAAGATCTCAGAATTTGAAGAAACTACCTGTGATCAGGGGACACATTATTTTTTCGAATCGTCAAGGAAAAAAGAAAAAGACAGACGCCTCTTGGAAATTAAAAAAGACAATTAGAAACTGCCCATAAATATCCCCCAAACCTTCCATTTTCCAAAATATTTTCAAACTTAAGTATGAACATAATACTATTTTGGCTGAACAGTTAAGAGTCCAGCTGCATAAGATAAAACAAAATCACTTTGAATTTGGGGATAATCCCCAGAAATTGTTTGCCCAACAGCAGAGAGGCCTACAGGCTAGTAGGGACATACATCAAATCAAGTCAAAAACTGGAGAGTTGATTTCGGATCCTAAGGGTATAAATGATTGCTTTAGAGAGTACTATCAACAATTATATACTTCAAAAGCAAAAGGGAGCATATCTGACTGTATGGCACATCTGAAATTTCCCAAATTGAGCGATACGTCATGTAAGTCATTAGATGCTGATATCGTTATTCGGGAGGTTTTGGATGCTATAAAATCATTCCTTAATGGTAAGTGTGCTGGCCCAGATGGATATGGCACAGAATTTGATAAAAACACTCAATACAGTTGGCTCCACTCTTGCTGATAATGTTCCCTCATTCATTAAAATCTCAGAAATTTCCAAATTCTTTGTATGCGGCTAATGTCTCAATTTGTTTAAAGGAAGGCAGAGATAAAACAGATCCCTCATCTTTCCAACCTACTGCATTGCTCAATACTGATATGAAGATTTTTACCAAAATATTAGCTAATAGATTGAACAAACACATTGCCACCATTATCCACCCAGATTCCTAAAAGATTTTCATTCTTTAATGTTAGAAGATTAATTAACATACTATATCATAAGTACAAGAAAGGACATAAAGCAGCTGCTCTTAGCTTAGGTACAGAGAAAGCATTCGACCATCTGGAATGGCCTTATATGTGGAAAGTATTGGAACTATTTGGATTTGGCCCTCAGTTCACCTTGTGGACAAAAATATTATATGCTCACCCTACCTCTTGCATTATAACTAGCCAAGACAGGTCAACCCCATTCCCATTATATCGAGGGACACGCCAAGGCTGCCCACTTAGCCCTTTGCTCTTTGCAATAGCTATGGAACCTCTTGCTATTAGTATTAGGCAACATCCGTTTCTTAAACCAGTGTGATTAGGCTAAATGGATTACCATCTTTCGCTATACATGGATGATGTGGCCATTTTTATGTCACAACCTGAACAATCCGTCCCCATTCTATTGGACCTTATAAAACTTTATAAAATCAGAATACATAATTAATTGGCAAAAAAGTGAATTCATATCTTTAGGTGAAAGCATTGACATTGAATTTTACAGAGAAACTTAAATATCTTGGAGTAATTCTGCCAAAAGACCCCCAAATTTTTTTTTTCAAATTACATTTTTTGACAAAGATTGAAAGGTTGAAGGAGGAAATTGAAAAGTGGCGCACTCTCCCTCTTTCATTGGTGAGTCGTATTAACGCTATCAAAATGGTCAGTTTACCAAGACTCCTTTATCTATTTCAAAATCTCCCCATTTCTTGACCAAAACATTCTTTAAAACATTAGACTCTATGATTATGCCTTTTATATGGAATTTTTTTATTTGTCCTATCTTGCTGTATGCATTATTACTGGGCAGCAAACCTGAGAGCTTCAACTTATTGGCAAGAAGGTTTACAAAGTCGAAAACTCTGCAGATACACCTGCCTGGGTTGCCATTGAAAATAAAGACAAACAGTTCACTCCCTGCACTTTTTTTTTCAACATCTGGAATACCATCAGTCACAAATATGAACAATTATCATAAACTGTTTGAAAATCTGGTGGCAAATCAGAAAAAAACTCTTGACTACAAGATACCTATTCATGCTCCTGTCTGCCACAACCATGCATTTCTCTCTTCCTTCTCAGGTGCGACTTTTAATAACTGGAGATTAAAAGGGATTGTCATCCTAAAAGACTTATACATTAACAAACAATTTGCTTCATTTGCCCAACTTAAAGAGAAAATTTCCCATCAACAGCACACTTCTTTCAGTATTTACAAATCAAGAACTATGTCTGTCAGTGTATTTCTGATTTTGAGAATCTCCCTACAAATAAAATGATTTATAAACTTCTATTGGGCCCCCCTGATAAAAAAATAATAATAATTTCAGGGTTTGTAAAAATGTTTGTTGAAGAGATCAATTGTGACACTTTTAATTAAGAAGGCCTTGGAATCAGAGCTAGGGATACAGAGTGAACATAATATCTGGGAGGAGAGCCTGAACAGAATCTGATCCTGCTTTGTAAATGCCAGGCACCAGTTAATTCAATTTAAAGTAGTGCACAGGCTTCATTATTCTAAAACAAAAGTGCACAAAATTTACCCTACAATCTCCCCCCATGTGATCGTTACAGGTCTGCTGACAGCTCTTGCCCACCTCTTCTGGACCTGTCCAAAACTGTATAACTTCTGGTGTGAAATTTTTTTGTTTTTCTGATGTGTATAATTGTGAAATTAAACCAGATGCAGAGGTAGCATTATTTGGGTGCTCTTTGTTTCTTGTAGGTAAAAGCCTCTCGATACAACAGACAATTTCTTTAGGGACAGTCATTGCTAAAAGACTGTGGAAATCAGAATCGGTGCCCGTTTTTGGAATGGTTGTCCAAACTTTCTGGAATATTACACATGGAGAGACTTAGATATGGCATGATGAATAATCTCAAGATGTTTTACTGCATTTGGCAGCCATTTTTAAACCGCCCTCATTTTTTTTGTACACCCGCCCTCCTTTTTGTTTATTTTTACATTTTTTTTTTTTGTATTTTTTTTTTTTGTCTGTGTATATTTTTTTGTTGTACATATTTTTTTTGGTTTGTTTAGTATTGAATTCCTTGAATATATTTGTATAAAATGTTCATACTTTTGGAAAAGCTTAATAAATATATTGATTTTTATAAAGATTTAATGAGAAATGATAGACAGAGCCTTCCAGACGGTGTGTAAATATTCCAAATTAGTCAATTGCCATTTGCATTCTAGTCTATGCATGTTTTGCTTTAAAGCACGTGTTTGATCATTATACCAGGGAGCCAACTTTTTCTGTTTGACTAAGAGGTGCAACGTAGTCTAGTGTGTTCTTGAGACATTCAGTTATCTAGGTCTGCTGGACAAGATGATGTGCCAAATGTGGTTGTTATTTCTGGATGATTCTCAATTAAACTATGAGCTGTGGCAGATTGCACGATTGATACGAAAGCGAGGGGATGTTCTTCATGTATAATAAAGATGATCATATGTAATGAGGTATTTGTCTGGAATTACCATAGAAAGAGAAAGAATATATGTTTTATCCACATTAAAGCCAAGAGACAAGTTAAGGTCAAGTGTATGGCCACAGCTTTGAGTAAGCCCTGTTACATGCTGGGTGAAGCCAAATGTATCTAGGATTGAAGTAAATAAGGTTTGGGTGATCCTGTTCTTTTTCAAAGTGAACATTAAAATGGCCAATAATTATGATTTTATTGCAGCGAACAGTTATATTTGCAATGAATAAAAAACATAATCCTGTAAAAACTGTGTATATGGCCCTAGTGGCCTGTAGACAGTAATTGGGGAGAGAGAGATTTTATTTCAAAGGATGAAAACTTCGCCTTTGTCTGTTTAATACTTAAGGAACTTTAATATACGGTTCCCATGCCTCCACCTCTACCATTTAATCTAGGACTGTGTATGTAGTTGTAGCTTGGAGGTGTAGCCTCATTTATAGCAACAAACTTGTCAGGTCTAATCCAGGTCTCAGTAAGCCATAGGGTATCAAGTTACTGATCAGTTAGTAATTCGTTGACAAGAACAGTTTTAGGGGTGAGCAATCTTATGTTTAACAGTCCCAACTTTATCTTTAGATCTAAGGTGCTGAGCTTACTGGAAGTATGAGGCATTAAATTATACACTTTTTTATATTTCCTACTCTTCTCTATTTATAATATCAAGACACAGGGCAGCTTGCAGACGGTCAGTTAAGCCAGTTTGTCTGCAGCCTGGCACAAGCACTGGTTTGTCAGCAGTGACTACCTGAATTGTGCTGCTGGCTAGCTTACAAAATATGGGGTATGCTGCAGGGGATGAGAGCAGCACCCTCCCGTGAAGTGTGGATATCATCCCGGGCTAAGGAAAGTGATGCGCACATGGGGAAGCTCTCCCATGAAGAAGAAAGAGTTTGGGCTCTCCCGTCCAAAAAATGAAGTTAACTCACTAGAAGTTATAATTAGTCACAAACAGAAGTACAAACATGCTAGGAGCACACTAACACGCAGAGTAGCAGTGGCGACAAGACAGGAAGAGACATCACTGCTCACCCTTGATGTAGCTATTTAGAATGTAGTTATAAAGCTAATTTTGAATATTTGAATTATAATCATGTGATATTTTTGATAGTATTTTAATGCCATATTTCATATATTTAAACTGTTCAC
This sequence comes from Rhabdalestes septentrionalis, assembly GCA_037832545.1. Taxonomy (NCBI): domain Eukaryota; kingdom Metazoa; phylum Chordata; class Actinopteri; order Characiformes; family Alestidae; genus Rhabdalestes; species Rhabdalestes septentrionalis. The sequence goes on from JBBMFX010075431.1 coordinate 9,250, forward strand.
AATACACTTTTCTTTTGAATTTAGTAGGAGGTGAATAAAAAATTCAAAATTTTAAAGTTTTCAGATTTGAAAAATAAAACCCATAAATCTATTTCAAATTAGGCCATGAAGCATACTGGTCATCCAGGGAAAGTAAACAGTACTGGATTGTTCTATTGTTACCTTACACTTCATCAATATGATCACACAACAAACTAACCTAATGGGACCGATTCTGGCACAGATGCTCTGTAAAATTGTAAGAAAGCAAGAACACACATGGTGGATAGTCTGTCCATACCATAGAATATTCTGGCCAAGTACTGAGGGCCCAAGGGAGGAGCTGTGGGGCAGGTGTAACTGTCTGCTATTTCACAGTCTCACAGAGACAACCAAACTATCGTTAAGACTGTGAGCAGACAAGATTGAGCTGGGCTTTAGTAGAAAACAGTTATGAGGAACAGATGTCTCAAACACCATTCCTCCAGCCATCCGGCTCTCTTCACCCCAAGCACAGACTCATTATTCTGAAGACCAGGATGGCTGGGGCCTGGCGTACAAGACCTGGCCATGACAATTAAATCCAATATCAGTCGCGCTAAATGTTATCTTGTCCTGTTGTGTTGTTGCTCTTGTTTTTTTCTTGCACTTTCCCTCTTGCTCTCTTTGCATGCTAGGTCTCCTGTTTGCACTTTTGTAGGGTTGTGTGTTGCACCATGGTCCTGAAGGAACATTGTTTCATTCTACTGTGCACTATACATTGCTGAAATGAAAGTAAACCTATTTGACTTGATCATACTTCATATGACCCTAATATTTTCAGTGAGATCAGTTATATTTTGCTTTAATGTGTGTTTGAACCTGGACAAAAGTTCCTGTGGAACTGGATTGGATAATGATTTTTGTTAATGATTTTTTTTAACAAACAGGGGATTATCCACCATGTTAGGGCTAAGACAATGCCTTTTCACTGCTCTTGAAAAAAATAAGTCTACAAAGAACAGAAGAGGCTGGAATACACAGAAATTTCAATGAAATGAGATATAAACCTGTGCATTATTTTGCCCAGTAAAACAATTGTAACATTTATTTTTCATTAGTCACATACTTGACCCAATGTTACAAACTGCAGTCTTTAGGGTCACAGATTTAAGAATGTTAGATGCCTTCAGATAACTAGAAGTGAGGTGATTTGCCATTTAGTAATGTCTTTGTGTTTGTTCAGATAAAAAAATTAATTCTATTTTTAACACAGAATACCTTTAAATATTTCAAATACGACTATTTAAAAATGTTGTTTAGGGCAAGGAAAACCCAGGCTCCTCATAAACTGACTCTAATGCCTATGTGAGTTAAATAATTCTTCTGTCACACTAATAGCATTTGCTTTTCCCTGTTTCACCCTGAAGCTATTTTTGGCCTATTTTACTCAAACCTGTTTGAAAGAGAGAGATTTATGTTCATAAATTTGATTATTTTCAATTACAAAACCTATTAAGAATCTAAATCTGCAATTTCAATCTGAAACCAAAAAGTGTATTTCTAATAACACACATTTATGAAATACATAATCAAAAGAAGTTTGTCAAATATAATTCAACAGTTTTAAGCTCCGTACTTAAATAGCTCCAAAAAGTTCCACCACATTTTACTCCTTCTCCTTTGTACACCTTGCAGTCACAGATTTCATTATGTATGTGAAAATCTTATTTATAGTTTATATCTATGAATTATAAACATACTTGATCATTTGATTTTGTCCTTTATGTAGACATTTTTGCTGTACTGATGTTAGTTGAGCAGCCAGTCAGTGCATGATAATTGGTCAATTAAAACTGAAATGCCACATTTTGGGACACAAAACCATAAAGTATAGAGACATGAGCCCTTTAATCCTCTAATACCAAAATGCAGATGTTTGTGACTGATTGCTGCAACATTTTTGTATAGCCCTTTTCCAGTATTGCATAGCATTTACCCTGGCTAGTGAGGTCCATTTTTTTGCTCTGGCATATGTTTCAGGCTCCCCTCCCAAAAATAACCTGACCCTAGTGCACTGACAAATGTTTCTACTTTTACTAATGACAGGTTGCATGCCCTTGCTCCTTGCTTCCATATTTCTGTCGTAAGATCCAAGGTTATCCCTGCAGTAGGAGGAGAGCGGACACGCACTACTATCTGTGGACAGCGCTTCAATATAACGTCTGGAGAACTGACATTTTTATGAAACTTTTTGTAAACTGCAGAAAACATCTTTCCAGTGTCAGATAGGAACCCTAAAGTGAAATCAAAGGTAAACCTAGTTGCTTTTTTATGTGTCTTGCATGCATCAGTGAATTAGGTTGCTTGTGCTGTTGTGTCACTTTCAGTATGAAGTCATGTGGGAAATAATATTTAAGCATTAAACTCTTTAAAGTATAATTTGCATAGGTGTAAATAATCATCTTGAATTCACTAGCTTATCTGTTAAGGAATAATACAAAACTATCTACCTGTTATATTATTTCATATAGTATGTTTTCAAATTTCAAAACAACGCTTAATTAGCTATGACTTGGGATCTTAAAATTGTTTGGAAAGGATTCATGTACACAGCAGCTGCCTGCACAGGTCTGTGAAAGGGCATTACTCCCTCCATTAATTGCACTTATTTGAGTGTCAGTACCATCTGCACCCCTATCCAATTTCTAGATTCAGTAACAGCATGGCACTAGTGTAAAAGAAAAAGGCTCTTCAAAGTCTATGGACTAAATTAAATCAAATTAAAAAATGCAACAACAACAAAAAAAAACAACAACAACAAAAACATATATATATATTCTATTTTATATATATATATATATTTATTTTTTTTTTTTTTACTCTCATATCCCTGATTATGTAGTCAAGACTCAAGACATATGGTTATGAATATGTGAGGCAAACACACTGGTTGTCTCATTTTTGTTTATGAGCATATGTAGACCTTATAGCAGTTTGTGTTTTTGGGATGCTTATGCAGATAATTTACTTTTATTATGTTGGGCAAATATGCTCAAACTGACGTGTGCTTAAGTCTTGTTAGCTGTCAGTGCCTGGGTTTTCATTCTTATCAAACATATGACTCATGACACATGAAATTTAATTAAAATCAAGTGTATGAATTAATGTATTCACATCACATGTGATGATTAAACATGTGAATAATCTGCACATTGTTTAGCAAAAGCAATTTTTACAAAATTACAAACTTTTATTTTGTGTTACCACAACCATTTCCAGAATGATTTTAATGTGTGTTTGGAATCATCATGTTCCTGTCTGATAGAGATACACACATTTCAGGCAAGTATTTGAAATTTTACAGAAGCACCACTTGCAGCAGAACGACCCCAAAGCATCATTGATCCACCACCATATTTGTTTGTGCGTTTTTTACAAAATATGAGACTTTTGTCTCTTCTGATACAACAAACGATTCAATCTGCAGTTCCATTGGCATTTAGTTTTTTTTGTATTTTGTGGCTTGTTCTTTTGAATAGTTTCTTTCTTACAACTCTTCTAAAAAGCCTAGAGAGTGGCTTGTGAAAGCTGAAAAGATTAATCTAAATTGTGGAGTGATTGATCTGTGAGCTATCATTTATTCTTTGCCTCTTCCACCATTGTCCAGGCAACATGCCCATTCACCTTCTTTCTAGCAAATTTTCTTGGTTATATGCTGTGTTATTGTCCTTAATGTAAATAATTGTAACTAATTATTATTAGGCTGGCAATGTTGTGGCACAATCAAAAGTACCACAAATGTACAACTTGAAACACAAGGTGATGTACTTATGGGATCTGTGTGCTCTGCCTTTAAACATTGCGCAGCATGCTCTTTCAGTAAGCCAAAAAAGATGCATGGTGCACACCACATGCAAATGCTATAATGTATAAAATAAACCCCACTTTTACGCAGATTAGCAGTTACTGTATCAGTCCTGTGGTGATTTTTTCTGAGAACCAAACTAATCCATTTTCGCTGAAACCCTGATGCCCGGGCCTCGTCCGCCAAACCCCCTCATCCTTGTGCTGGGTTGCTAAGCACCCGCCCAAACATAATCCAGCACAAGGACAAGGGGGCATGGCTGAGCTGACAAGGCACCGATGTCACATCTTATTTGTGGAAATATATAATTTTCATGTATTTTAATGCTAAATTATAAAAAAAAATATGAATTGATTTTGTAACATAAATATTAATGTAAACTCAGCCACATTTCTATATAAAAAATAACTATAAATGTTTTCTTACTGAGGAGGGAACAAAAGAAAGTGCACATTGGGATAGTGAAATCCCGCTGTACTCTGATCCGAGGAATGCAAATCCGAGATTATTATTTATTTCTCCTTGCTGCTGATTGGCTGGTGCCATTTGACGCATCACTCGCTGTACTCAGAAACGGGAGGTTTGAAAGTAGCCAGACCAAAAACATTATTTATTTATCCTTGTTGCTGATTGGCTGCTGACCTGTGACACATTTGTGGCAGCTTCAGACCAGAATTTCCCTTGTGGAGTGTCTTGAGTGTCCTGGTGTTTTTTGTTTTGTTCTTGTTAAAGCCCTGTATTTTTATTACTGTAAATTAAAATAATTCATTACTGTATTTACCCTGCTTATACCAAAGAAAATGACAGAGCACACCAAAGAAAATGCACATTTATGAATTACAGTACAGTCTCTGTATAGGTAATATTGATATTTACATTCTAGCAATGCAGGAGTCCAATGTAAACTTTACAGTAAAAATACAGGTTTACCACTAGATTTTTTAAGGGTAATGATATTTGTGGGCATATTTAAAAATAGGAATTGTTAGGCATTTTTTTTTTTTTTTCCCCTATCAAGACACTGCGTTTTTTCACTACCCCCG
>JBBMFX010075431.1:14128-24267 GCA_037832545.1 Rhabdalestes septentrionalis
GAATGAGATTTGTGGGCACATTTAAAAATAGGCATTTTTAGGCCTTTTTTTTTTTTTTTTACCATATCAAGACAATGCGTTTTTTCACTATACCCGGTTTCTCTTTGGATAGTAGCCTGTTATTGATATACATTAACCCCCATTTCTATGCAGTCTATCATGAATTTTTCAGAGAACCAAACTAATAATTGTTTGCTGAAAACCCTGCACTATTGCTGAAACTGCAAATATTCTCCACTTTTTTTTTTGTGACATCCGGGCCTCATCCACCATGGCCCTTCATCCTTGTGCTGTGTTGTTTATGTTTGGCCACAGTGCTTTGCTACCCAGCACAAGGACGAGATGCTGTGGTGGATGAGGTTCGGATGTCACAGATTTTTGTTGGATTATTTAATTTGTTATATATTTGAGTGCTGATTTATTAAGAAATATATAACTTACTAATTTTGGAACATAAAAATTAATGTAAATTTCCATTTGAAAAATAACTATAAAGGTTCTGGTAATGTCCAGAGCATTTTAAAAATCACATCAGAACTTTGCAATGTTTCACTGTATACAGGTACTCTTGAAACCTAAGAATATTCAAACAATTTTGAAACCATTAACTGTAACAATAAAAAAAAATTAATATTAGCTGCTAAGTGATTTATTTTCTACTTACATATATGCACCAAAATAAAAATAAAACTGTGCTGTGCTGTGGCTTCTGGCACCAAGACATTAGCTGCAAATGTGTTCAGTACATCCCACTGCACTGATATCTGGGGAATGATGAGGCCAAGGCAATACTTTGAACTTTGTTCCTCAGACCATTCTGGAAACTATTGTTGTAGTATGGCAAAGTGCAAATATACTGGAGTGGTTCTCAGTCCTGGTCTTGAAACACCACTACCCCTTCATGCTGCAGGTTTGTCTGGTAAAGACCTGTTAATTAGTGTATTCAATGGATCAAGTGTGTTAGAAGCAGGATAAACTCTAAAATTAGTATGTCAGTTATTTTTTAGGGAATATTGTTGGTTTGAAATGGTGTGCCTGATTTGCAACAATGTTAAGGAAATAAATAAACCAAGGTTTCCCAGGAAAAAATTGTACAGGGCACCCATGGCACTGCCTCTACAGGTGCCATTTTCACCAAGTAAGCAATCCATATGCAACCACATGATCTAAAGGAAGATGTGACTTCTCACACAAGGCCACCTTCTTGTATTGCACTTTGACTCAGTTCTGATGTTCTTATGCCAATTGTAGGCATTTTTGGCAGTCGACAGTCTGCCCCAGGGCCAACCGCACCAGGGTCAACTGCACCAGCAAATGGCCTGTGCACTGTGACTCATATACAGCAAGCTGTGAAGCATTGTTCTAGAAACCTTTCTATACAAACAGTAGCTCTTCTGTGGGGTCAACCTAGATAGGCTAACCTTCACTCCCCAAATATATCAATGAGCCTTCACCAGTTGTCCTTCCTTGGACCACTTCTGGCAGGTGCTAATCATAGTATACTTGGCCAGAAGACCTGCTTTGTACCTGTTTTGGAGATGCTCAGACCTAGTAAACCCATTAAAGTGAACCAAATCAATGGTCTGATGGTTTAAATGTATATACACAATGACAATACACTTCATTAGGTGTACGGAACAGGATTAGATTTTGCTGAGAATACCTAGACAGTGATATCTTTTGTTTCTTTGTTGGTAGAATGGTCAGGAATGTCAAGAGAAAGACAGCAGACATTACGCTTTTGGTTGTGAAGCAGGTGAAGTAAGCAGGCAAAAGCACAGCTAAAGACTTTAGCATGAACTACAGGACATTGACCTGTATGACATAGAAGGTACCACTCCATCAGTGCCAGTTGGCTATATAAAACATTGCCAGCTTTTCAGCACTGACCAAGAGAAGCAGCTGAAAGAATACATCATTAAGGTCTCTGACACCTACTATGATCTTGCACTCAAAGTAATCTGTTGCACCCAAAGTAATCAGTTTGCAGTGTCACAAAAAGTCACAATTCCACCGTCCTGGAGTGACACTAGTCTGTGCCAGTATGGAGTGGTTTAGAGGATTTCTCTAGCACCACCCTTCTCTTTCCATCTGATAACAGCATGGCCTAAATCCTCCTATCTCCACTGGGCCCAAGATCCTCCCACCTTCATCAGTATGCAGCAGCACCTGGCTCCTCACACTAGGATAGAGCAAGTACTGGCTTAGGCCTCCTCAACCAGTTTGCAAAGCCCAGAATATATCTGGCCATTTCCATTGGCAGGCCAAAGGTAACTGGTCCAGTGAAGGGGAAAATACAGAAATGCTATACTAACTGATACACAGATGCTACCAATGGGTGCATACTGTGGGTGCAGAAGATCCATGAACAATTCAAGCTGCCAGAATGAAGTAATTAATACTGAATCAACAACGAGTAATTTCTGGAATTTTTTAATTTCTCAGATACCTTTATTTTTTAGAACAGAGATCATCCTTTGTTTGTGTACTGTATTGTGTTGTCTGTGACTTTGTGATTTTGGGTTTGAATAATGCTCCATGATATCTTTAAGTAAACAGGACTGAAAAGATATCTAAGAATAAACAGGACTGTTTGGTTGGAGGCAGGCAGAGCTGTAATCAAGACACATTTGTCAAGGTCAAGAAATCTTCCAAGATTATTTGAGACATAGCCAAGCAAAGTCCAAAGATGTTTGCTTCCAAGTCAAGTCTAAAAGCATGTGATTGGTTAGCAATGCCTGTTCCAGATGGATTTTGAAATAATTTAACCAGTGCTCATTTTCTGAACAAGCTTGCTCCATTAATTATTTTGTTTTGAAGGAGAAGACAAGACAAATATCAAAAAGTCCAAGTAGAAAACATGTCTCAAGTCCAATGCCAGACCCGAGCACTACCAAATGAGGGTGAAAATAATGTAAAAAAAAAACCATTTGTTGTATGCTGTTGTAAACAAGTTCTCACAAACCTTTTTTGTCTTTAGCATCATGCAGGACAATACGAAGGGACAGGGAACATCACAGTCCCTGCGAGAGAACTACTTGGAGAACCAGCATAAACATCAAAGCGAACTGGGCTGCACTGACTATACACGACATGTGATCTATGGCACTCTGAAAGAGAAAGATGAAGATTCTGGAAGACAAGAGGATTCTCAGTTACTTGATCTCTCTGCCTTTTTGAGCCAGGAGGAACTGGATAAGAGTGTAGACCTTGCTTGTAAATCCTTTAGTCATGAGCCACAAGAGCATGAGGAGAGGTCAGATGTCTGTCCACAAATTTGTGAAAAAAAAGATGCCATGCCCGCCAGGCAAGTGCTCCAGTCCCCATTACAGGAAAACAAGATTAGGAACATTACGACTACCAAAGAGTCTGCCCTAGACTTAAAAAAAACCACAAGAAATGCTCCATATGGCCTTGAGATCCAGTCCAAGAAGGAATTTTTGAATAAGGCAGCTGATTTCATAGAAGAGCTTTCCTCACTCTTTAAGGCCAATAGTTCAAAACGTATTCGGCCTCGGGCTTGCAAAGCACATAGAAGTCGGTACCAGAACAAACATCAGGTTGAAGATGCTTCCTTCATTTGTGATCCAGTGGATATGGCAAGACCTATTGTCTACAGTGAACCACAGCAGTTCCATTCACACAATATTCAGGTTACAGAGGAAACATATAATAAAGAGACAGAGGTACTGGAGAGCCAATGTGAGATAAAACTTGAAACTTCAGACCTGACCCATTTTGAAAGCTCAGAGCAAGTGTATGACCCCCCATGTTTTCTTCAAAAGCTCAAAAGCAGCGAGGTACCAGAGGGCAGCAGGGTCCAACTGGATTGCATAGTTAGCGGATTTCCAACACCAGATGTTCGGTGAGTTTATGTTTGTAGGGATATCTTGGCTGCAATAAATATATTTTGGGTCCTAATATGTTAACTGACAGATATGTAAAGCTATTTTCTGTTCTTATGGAGACAACATTAATCTTTAAATGTTTTTGATAGTCTGTAAACTATGGGTTTACAAAAATTAGCATCCCTAAAATATAGGGTTTCATGAAAATCAATTCATATAAGCATTATTATAATGGTTAGATATCTTATCAGTACATGAAACTAAAGTGCCTACTTGTTTCACGGTTTCATTAATGATCATTTGTGTAGTATTTTTTCCCACAACTACTACTGTTCACATAACCTGGCATACACAACCCTAAAAAACATGATTTACTATAGAAGGTTTCAGTTAATTTCAGCATAGAAAATGTTTTTACATATTTTACTTGTTTTTAAATGTTTGTTTTACTTAAAAATGATAAGAAAGGTAAGCTTACCTTCAAAAGAAGATGACCAATCTCTTGATCAAATGATCTGTGAAATGGAATGACAAATCAAATATCAACCCATTTACTAAGTGCAGTACTCTACAGCAGCGGTCCCCAACCCCCGGGCCGCGGACCGGTACCAGGCCGTGGGTCACGTGGTACCGGTCTGCGGGCTGCACGGAAAAATTACAGTATTTCTTTTTTATTTACTATCAGAGAATAAACGATGTTTAGTTTTGAAAAAATTACCGGATTTCTTATGTTAAACCGGGTCGTGACGAAATACAGTATGGGGACCACTGATATATGTATCAACAATCACCCGCTGCTCTTCAGAACATTCTGAAGAACATTCTCTGCATTCATCTTAAATTTTTATGGAAGGTTAATATTAGTTAATGGGTGTTTTGATTGTGGTGTAGGTTTTGAGAGAAAAAAAATAAATTCTGCTTGAAAAAATAGTTAGTTTACTGGCTATTTTTAGGCATCCTTTTGAAGAGAAGCTTGTCTGACAGATTTCCATTTAGTCACAGTTACATATACACACAAACTTATTTATCATGTGTAAACATTATCTGCAGTTTCCAAATATTATTGGGTTCTTGTGATTTATTATAGTTTATTATTATTATTATTATTATTATTATTATTATTATTATTATTATTAGTAGTAGTAGTAGTAGTAGTAGTAGTAGTAGTAGTAGTAGTAGTAATAGTAATATGATGTTATTGTTATTGCTATAATTGTTGTTGTTATTGTTACTGTTGTTATTGTTATTACTATCATTACTACTAATAATAATGATAATATAATATTAACCAGATACAATAACTATAATATTACCCAAATTAGCTATCACGATGTAATCATGATGCATAGTTTTTCCCTTAATTTCCACTGTGTAGGTTTGCCTACTTAAATGTATGTAGTTATAAGGTTTAGCTTCATAGTAAATGAACATTGGGCTTAAAAGGATCATTTCCTCTGTATTCCACTTAAGCCATATATCTAAATAACAATTTTGTGTAACAATGGTTGAATTTTGGGGCAGCAAGATGCATTGAGAAGTTACACTGATAATGCTGCAAAACTTACTTTGTGTTAGGTCTGTGAACAAGGATTTATCTAATTGTACATGTTCAACAAATACAGTCAAGAGGATTACCATTACTATCCTATACTGCTATGATCATATTTCAAATATTAAACTGCTAAAACCAGTTCATACTACTAAATTGCTATAATAGATACTATTGCCAGTATTACCTACACATAGCAGGTATACTATGTGAAAATTAGCAGGTCTACAAAGAGAACTCTTGGTTGAGACCTATGAGTCTGTGTATGTGACAAGTAACATGAGCAAACAGCTGCTCCTGGGCATTTGTTTCACACAGTCAGCTGTTAGAAGTTATATGAAGTCAGGAATATTAGTTGTATATTTCAGAACAGTGTTGGGCAAGTTACTTCAAAACTGTAATGTGTTATTTATCACTTGTTACTGTCATTTCAAAGTAATTCGTTACATTACAATATGACTTAAAATGTAAGGCATTACACTACTATTGCATTACTTTTAAGTTACTCTTGCCAAAATAATTGTTGATTTGGCCATGTTAATATAGCTCATGACGCTCAATTAACTCATAACACATCCAGTGGAAGGTGACAGTACTATCCGATGTTAGATCAGTTGCAGGTTCACTCATCTCCATGGTGACCAGCTCAGGCATGGTCCGGGGGATGTTAGATGTTTAAAGCACATCTCGGGCCGACGGCCGTTCTTGACTATTAGGTTATGAGAGATGCCCATAACGTGACGAATGTTTAGCCAGCTCAAAATCCCGAAAGATTCTAAAATTCCAGCTGGACATGTCAGGGAAAAAGAGGACGTCACCCTACTCTTCCCTCTATCTGACTACAAGAAGTGAAACATTTTGCACAGACGTTTCTCCTCTGCTGATCTTGCGGTGATTTTGGCGAATTTATATGAAGGAGCAAAAAAAATGCATTGTAACACGTGTTACTGACATTTGTACTGAGTAAAATATTACCAGTTTTTGTTCTTTAATGCCTTATATTACCACATTACAGCAAAAAGCTATGCATTACAGTGACTTTTGTAATGCGTTATTCCCAACACTGTTTTAGAACTGGATCATATAGATGTTCCGCCCCTAGAACAAAGGCTGTGAGCAGTGTAATAGTGCAAATTGTTTATTAATTAGGATTAAATGCATGTAATTTATTACAGATAGTCGTCCAATGAATACATCAATGTTCCCATGTAATTTGTTACTTTCAGTCCATCCAAGAAATGTATTATCAGTCTGGTTAATTTAAAATGATTGCATTAAAGTACATTTGTAAAATATATAGGCTGCATATGCTTGGTTTTGGTTGAAAGTCTCAGCTTTTGGTAGGGGTCTGCAAATAACACTGAAGCTTAAAGCTTTGAGGCCCAAACTGGCCTGAATGCTACTGATGTTTGCTAAATCCTAACTTGCTTGCTGCACTGAAAAATTGTAACAGTAATATGCTGATATAATGTACACAAATCTCTGCAAAGTATTAAGAACTGAGCATGTGACCATAGGTGACTTCAGATAGCCATATAGGAAAGCCCTAGATTAGATTTTTTTTCAATCTCATGTCTGACCATTTTTCAATTTTTAAAAACCTGATACTAAAATTACAAATTGAAAGTGCACTATTATTGTAAAGTAAAATGTAAAATAAAATTTAACATTAAGAGTAAGTGCCCAGTTTACCACCTTGACCCATGCTGTGGACCTGTTAGTGTTTTCTTGCTGTGTAACATAATAATGTCTCAAAAATTAGATGATGATCACAACTGGGACCAGTGAGCTGGAAATGCTAATGTAATGATTGTATATTCCTAGATAATAACATTGCACAGTTCAAGTATACTAAAGTTAAATAATCTAATTTAATTTAGATCATACAAGAAAAGCTGTCAAATAGATCTACAGTAAAATGTATTTTTTGTGTATTTGCTGAAGTAAAATCTGAGCCACTTACATATTTATACCTGGGTTGGATACGTATCCATCGTATTTACATTTAAAATCTAAAAAGCAGGATTAATAGATTATTTGATCTGAGATTAACTCTGTAACACACTTGAGAAATCTGTCAACAAGATGACTCTAAACACATCCCAGGCTAGCCTGCTCACGTATTACATTTGATGACCCAAACTTGTAGACTGAATGTAATAGTGTTTCTAGTGTTAATTGCTGAATATCTTCTTTTCTTTAACTTTCGGCTGCTCTTGATTAGGTGTCAGCACAGTCAATCAACCATCTTAATTTCCTTCTTTCTTCTGCATATTCCTTTCTGACACCAACTGCCTGGATGTCCTCCATCACCACATCCATAAACCTCTTACTAGGCCTTCCTCTTTTCCTCTTCTCTGGCAGATTCATCTTCTGCATCCTTTTCCCAACATACTCAGAGTCTCTCCTCATGCAGGCTGTGGCTTATAGAGCTCCTGAAACCACAGTTCTGAATGTTAACTTTGTCTAGTAAGTCAAAAAGTGAAGTTCAAATGAGTGATAGCAGTACACAAATGTGTATTTATGAATGTAATTCCGTGCTTGGTTTCCGAAAAACTGCGCCGAACTGAGATGCTCAAACACCTTTGTTTACTTCAGCAATCAGAGAAGCGCACCTGGCTGAAACGCAAGCGCCACGATCGTAAGTAAAAGCTAGGCAAACATGGTGGAGTTAGCACGGGGCTAAAGGCTAACTCCACCAGACCAGCGATACCACCAGTTCTACTTGTGAACATCCGATTGCTGGACAAATTTTCCCCACTGATTGGGGCTTTATCAGTGATGTGTAGACTTACTACTTTCCAAGAGAATGCAGCTGAGTAATGGTGATCGCTGTGCATCTCTATGATTTCAGCAGCAAAATCCAAACTGTGTACCCCGAGGCATTCCTGGACACCTGAAGCATGTCAACCTGAAAACAGTTCTATCCGCATGTGAATTTTGCTACTCTAGGGGAAAAAACTGCCTGGACATTTTACAAGAATGTTTGTGAGGCCTACAGGGCCTTCCCTTGCCCCCACCTTGGCTATTCAGACCATATCAGTGTGTTCATGGTTCCTGCGTGCTGAAACAGACCAAACCAGCTTACAAGAACATCAGAGTGTGGATGGTTGGTGCTGTCTCAGCTCTCCAAGGCTGCTTTGACTTGGCAGACTGGGAAATCTTTAGGGAGGCTGCAATGAACTGTGATTCCATCACCCTTGAGGAGTACGCAGATATTGTGACCTGCTATATCTCCAAATGCTTAGAAGATGTTACTGTGTCCAAGTATTTAAACACAAGATCGAACCAAAAGCCCTGGATTGTGAAAGAAGTATGCACAAGTGTGCTCAACACAAGAAATGCAGTTTACCTATCAGGAGACAAGGGCAGCCAGAGCCAACCTGTCTTGTGCAGTGAGGAGAGCAAAGTATGACTATGCACAGAGGATAAATGAGCACTTCAACAACACCAGAGACACACGTTGCAGGTGGCAGGGCATCCAGGCCCTCTAGGATTGATGGCTTTTGCTTGGTTTAATGAACAGAACAAAGAGCCTACAAGGAAAGCAATATCTCCCTCCAGCAACCAGGTACTCTGTCTCTCCACAACAGATGTGAGGAGGACTCTGTCCAGAGTCAATCCTTGCGAGGCTTCAACACTATCATCCCTCAAAAGCTGATTGTGAAGCTGAGGGGGTTGGGCCTGAACACCAATCTCTGCAATTGGATCTTGGATTTCCTGACAGAGAGTCTGTATGGATGGGTGGCAGCACTTACCATCATGCTGAGTACAGGAGCTCCACAGGGTAGTGTACTCAGTCTACTACTCTTCACCCTGCTGACTGATGACTGCACAGCTGCACACAACACCATTTACATCATCAAGATTGTGGATGATACGACTGTGCCGGGACTGATAAGCATAGATGATGAGTCTGCCTACAGAGAAGAGGTGGAACAACTGGCCAAATGGGGCATGCATAACAACATGGCCCTAAACATTGACAAAACAAAGAAGGTGGTGTTTGACTTCAGAAAGTCACGTCTTGCTCCGCTCAAAATCAACGGATTTGCTGTTCTTTAGGGTGCACATGAGCGAGGAACTCACATGGACAACAAGCCCAACAGAGACTTCATATCCTGCAGCGTCTTAAATGGACAAGCTTTCACCCTCCCATCCTCACCACCATTGAGATTATTCAACCAGCTGCATCACTGTCTGGCACAGAATCTGCAACAAACCTGATTGCAGGCACCAGCAGAGGATAGTGACAACAGCTGAGAACATTATCGGTATGCCTCTGCCACCACTACTTGACTCTTTCACAACAAGGACTATTCGAAAAGCTTGCAGCATTGTGCAGGACCACTCCCACCACTCATATAGACTGTTTACCTTTCTGTCATCTCGGAGAATTGCCGGAGCTTGAAAACATAGCTCTATTTAATATCACTGTCTACTGTAAATGCCTCACAGCATGTTTTTGCCTGGATTGATCGATATTGATAATTATCAATATTATAGTTCCTGTAATAATAAAAATAATGTAATAAAAAAGTATAAATAAGATTCTATCCCGGCAAACAGAATGAAAACAGTAAAACAATGTTAGTAAACAAATTTTTTTTTCGCAACAAATGACTATTTCCATACAAAATTCCATTAAAATTGTAAAAATGTTAATGATTTTCAAGTATTTAAAGAAACAAATACCAAAGATCAAATTAACAAAACCATATAATAATGTACCAATGTGCACA
>JBBMFX010075432.1:0-10403 GCA_037832545.1 Rhabdalestes septentrionalis
CAACGATCCAACTTGCAAAGGCAACAACAAAAATGGCAGGGTGATTTTTGGCATCGCTCCTCATTTGTGCGGCACAGCTCTGAAGGTAAAGCACATTCTGGGTTATGCGAATAAATTACAGTCTAAATAGTCTAAGCATTAATTACTTTACAATCAGCTAAAGATACAGATGACTTTATTTCATGCTGTCAAACATTTTTCAGCAGCACTCAATACATAATAAGATATAGCATATATGGCAACAGCTTTTAAGGTTTACTAGGCCTGTTTTTGCAAAAAAACACTTTATTGCTGTTTAAACAGAAAGACAACACAGATTAAACCTGCTAAGAAGAATATTGGATAGTACTGGATGAGTTCAGAAAAAAAAATACGATTTTATGTTAAAAAAACCCCATATATTTGGAGTCCAAATGTTGTTTTTATTTATTTATTTTTCTGTTTAGCATTATGCTAGGCATCTGAATGCATCTTAAAAACTCAAACCACATCCAGGTAGGGCAGACCTGTGTTTTGATTCAGACACTGTATGGCTTAAACAAATAAAAAAAAACATCAATGTTATGGGCAGGGCTGACCTTAAATCAGATCCCTCTGTTTTTTGTTTTTATCACAAAAACTGACTGTAGATAAGTAATCCTATTGCTGAGGCAGTGTGTAAACTAAACCTGTTGTCTCAGAAGGCTAACTAATGCATTTATCTTCACAGATCACGAAAATCTTAGACCACATCCACAAGCATAGGTGGTTCTTATGGCCCCCCTGCGTTGAACAGCCAAAGATTTAAAAATACATTTCTTATTGTGACATTCGCTGTCTTGAAAAAAGGAACAAACCTTACGTGTGTTCTAGACTGACTACTTAAAGCACTACACACGGTCGCTGCACCCCCCACCCCCCACCCCCACCCCCAGTGATGGATCGTCCATGGGTTAAACGTGCCCCGCTAAAAACACACTGGGTCCCCCCTCAGCCAACCTAGAAATGTTGCAGGGGCGTATTAAGCTTTCCAAAAGTGGGGAGATTCTGAGATGAGGACGCCATGTTAGAAATACAATTTAATACAATATAATCTGACAAACGTGGGGGGGTGGAATCACATTTGAACAAAAGTGGGGGTGTTGAATCCCCCCAATCCCCCCCGTGTGCTACGCCCCTGTAATGTTGGTCTAGAACCGCCACTGTCCACAAGTGAGCTCCAACTTAATGATGAGTAGCATTTAGCTTGAGTTGGTTGAGAGAATATTGAGATTGATAATGTTTAGCAGAAATTTTTCATCAACTGAATCTTAAGCCAACACAAATATCTGTTGTCCATTTTGGCAGTGATGATACACACATGCTGCTTTATTGACAAATACACAATGATGTGATGTGTTTTACAATGCAAAAATCTTATTTGCTTCCTCAAAATTTTGTAATTCGTTACAATTTTTCTACAGGAAGCCATCTAACTATAAAATGTTTAAATCTGTCTGTCTCCAGAGTAATCAAACACACTTCATCCTTGAGAATGCTGTTCAATATTTCAATTCAACCCAAATGAGCGTGATCAGTCGTGACAGCTGGCTGAACTTGACTTTCTCCTGTGCATACCCACTCATCCAGAGCATCTCCATGCCAATGTCTATCCAGGCCAGGGGAAGGTAGGAATGCTTCTACAGGGGTGCAATGACTCACTTTTTTGGCGCTCCCCAATTATGGCAACCCCAATCCGAAAAACTGATTTCAATTTTTTCATTCACGATGCACCCACAAAATTTCATTCAATATGACAAGCGGCTTTAATATACTGCCTGATGTCTGTGTACATTAGCAAGAAATTGCTTTGCGATTTCATCTTGCCTAATCCAAGTAAGCTAGCCAGCAGCAGCCCTATCTAACCTTGTTTCCTGTGAAGTTCATAGACTAATCCCAAAACCAAACAAAGACCTACATTTTAATGATAATTTGAGACCCATATATCTACTAAATAATGACTATAAGCATATGGCAATACTACCTAATAAACTTAGAGGTCTTGGACACAATTATTGATGAGACACTATCTGGTTTTATGAAATATTGACACATGTCCAATAACATTAGACTAGTTCTGGATCTACTTGATTACTCTAAACTGAGACCTGATGATAGTTATATTTTCCTCCTAGATTTCTAAAAGGCCTTTGACACAATCAAACATCAAATTGTTTTTCATTCAGTAGAAAAATGTGGCTTTTAAGAATTTGGCTTTTTGTAAAGCTGTCAAAATCTTTTATTCTAATGGTAATAGTTCTATTAAAATAAGAAATGCCACTCCACCCAGATCTGACCTCAAACACGGTGTTCGTCCAGTGTGTCCATTAATGTGTATGTATTCTTAATTTGTGCATAAATTCTTATTACTTGTATCTCCAATACAATAAACATAGCTGATAGGGAGCTCATCATTAGCCAGCTGGCTGATGACATCGACATTTTCTTAAGGAATGCAAATCAGATACCCATTACCCTAGATGTGCCAAAGGCCGGTGGTGTTAATAACGCCAAGGTCGCAGGTTCGACCCGCCATATATGCCAGTGGAAGGGTGCTTCTGACTTTGGCCAGCTGGATGGCCTAGTGGTGCGGGTGTTGGCCCTGCAATCAGAAGATTGGGGTTCAAATCCCAAATGCTACCTTCAGAGCTGAGGTACCCTTGAGCAAGGTGACAGCTAATTACCAAAGCTGTAGGGCTATGCCACTCAACATACACTATTGTCCCCATACATTTAGGAAAAAATTATCTTAAGAACCCTACGTCTACCTGGAACCTTATACCAAATTATGTTTTCTCACATTTTGGTGGCCTGAATTTTATTTTTAATTGTAATTTGTAATTATATAATATTATGTAACTCCCTGTAAAACTTTCATCTTCCATAAGTATGTCCTATTAGTGTGGATACTCATGTATTCACACAATTTTCACCACACAGATACCTTCTCTGGAACAACAGAGATCTTCTATTTAAAAACACGTCACTCTTCCTAGAGGCCTGGGTTTAGAATGGGATCCTCAGTGTGCAAACTGTAGCACAAGGGGGTGGGTGGGTTAGGGGGGGTAAAATATTTGCATGTTTCATTTTAACTGATTTTCCGAGCACAGGCACATACAGTATGAGGGCTACACAAACTTCGATCCACCTGATAAAAAATAAGCCACGGACCACCAGAGTAATGTTTCACTGCTTAATTAAACCAACTAAAAATTAGGCTGCTCGACTCAATCATTTAGTTTTTTCCCATGGGCTATTGTCTAAAGGGCTGGACACAGAGCCAAACACACACGATAAAAGCACCCAGCCGCATCAACCATGATCATATGGTATTATTATTGATAAATATATTAACACTAGCTTCCCTACGACTGATGTCACCAGCAAACGTATTGTTTTCTTCTTTCTAACATGTCTGCAAAAATTCATTCTAAACATGAATTATAAGTAAGTGAGCTCATTTGGGGTGAGGGAGTGGTGGGGGGTAGTGGGCGAGCAAGCAGGCCACAGTTGTCATAAGTAATAAGCTCTAAATATAATTTTATTTTACTTATTTTAGACCTGTGTTACACCATGCCCAAAATGGCATTTATTTGGTCATCACATCAATAGCTCAACCAAAATTTTACAAATCATGATTTCAGCCTATGTCACCACATGGGAGCTATAGCTCCCCTGCTCCCCCCCTAGTTGGTACCCTGGGGATCCTACTAGTGGCTAAGCTTGGCCAAGTCATGAGTGAATACGTCAGATTCACTCACAGAGTGGGTCCAAGTCCTGAGTAGATCCATTGGTTAACTTTAACAGAATCGGAATCGCATATCAGCCTGTTAACTTCCTTCAAAGCCGAATCTGAGTCACTCAAATGAGCAGGTTTATAACTCACAAGTTGAATAACACTCCCAGAAAAATAGTAATGAGTAAATCAACCAGTCAAATCCAGCTGGATCGCTCATAAAAGAAGGTGGGATTTGGTGAAGTGATCAAAACTGTGTTCAAGCTAAGCAAAGTCCAAAACTGTTCCAAGTCCCAAACTCCCCAAAAGTCTCAAAAATAAGTCTCCAAAGTCCCCAAGGTCCTCAGGAATAAGTCCCAAGACTAGTGATGTGTCGTTCACAAACGAGCTGGCTCTAAGAGCCGATTCTTTGTAGCGAACGAGAAGAGGCGACTCCTAGCTAGTGAGAGCCGGCTCCCCACTTTATTTCATTTCACTGTTCCACTCTCACTCTCAGTGGCTATGGGGCTGCCAGTGGGTGTGTACAGTGCTGGCTGGGTTCCCCGGCATTGAGTGAGACACTAGAAGTGTTGAGCAGCAGTCGGAGAGAGTTTTCTCAACAACGGGGCAGACACTAACCAAGAGGAGAAACCCATCCAAGCTGAGGCATTTAATTTTTAGGAATGTTCTTGCACTGAGGACATACTTTTTGTTTACTAAGTTTGGTTGTGTTTCTGTTCTATTTGTTTGCACTGTTCTGTGAATTTGTGGATTTGTTTGCAGTTAAAAGTTTGATTGAGCTATTAAACAAAAGTAAGAATGCCTACTTTGTAACACAACAAATACACAAAATTAGGCAATTAAAGTTCACACTCACAGTCACATCCAGGGGCAATTTAGTGTGCTCAATCAACCCGTCCCCAATCACGCATGTTTTTGGTGGTGGGAGGAAACCGGAGTTCCCGGAGGAAACCCACGCACTCATGGGGAGAACATGCAAACTCCACACAAAAACACCCTGCACCTGACCTGGGAGCTGAATTTAGGACCTTCTTGCTGTGAGGGAACAGCGATAACCCATCAACAAATAAAGCATTCAAATTTGCCAGGTTAGGCTAAAATATGAGTCTACATGTCTTGGTCAGACATGAGAACTCTAGATTTTTAGATCAAAACCCCATATAATTATGCCATGCCAATCACCCTTGAACTAATCAAAAATACCCCATCAGATTCAAAAACAGCTGAATATAGATCAGACTTACATTCATCACTTATTAGATTAATTAAGCAAAAGGTAACCCAATCCTTCATTTGACCACTTTGCCTTTATTTCACATTCAAACTATGCACAACCCACAACCAAAATGTCTTATGAAAAACAAGATTATAAATTAAAGCCCAATAAGTCACGCACACATTTTCACACATACATCCACAGAAGGTTTTTTTTTTCTCTTTCGGTCTGTGTACAAAATAAGTGCTGCATGGATCTTTGGACAATGTGGGCATAAGCTCAATTTGGTGATTTGCTGACCAAGATCACTTTAGTGAGGGACTCAGAGGGAGCAGAATTCTAAAAAATATCATAGTACAGCTCTTATGGTGCTTTTCCACTGCCTGGTACCGACCCATGGCCACACTCTAAAGGCGGTAACCTTTTGTATTTTCATTCTTTGTTAAACACAATTACCCAGTTTAGTTCAAATAAGTTTACTGATTGGTTGAATACATTGGTTCTATTTGTAAGCGCGCACATTTAGTTACTAGTGTATAAATTCCAGGTCATATTCTTTTGTTTAAGTTTGAACTAACATTTGTTTCTTTGTGTTTTCATACCTGCAATCATCCTGGGACCTACCAGACAAAAGATGGTGGCTAGGGGTGAATCCCTTAAGTACAAGAGGGATAATTGGGCTGTACCACCACTTCCTGTTGAAGGGGGGGGAATGTGTTTTGGTTTACTTTGGAAAACTAAAGAAGTTAACTTTATTTAAACATTAAAGTTAATTATTTGATTTTCTTCTTTGAAGTTTAGTTTAGTTAACAAACCAGATTATGCTGAACTGTTTATTTTGCAATTGTATGTGTTTGAGTTACCCCCTTGTTTGTCAAATGGTCTGATCAGCCATTATTTAAACCCATGTGTGTCATTTAGCTGTTAGGTTTCATTATTTGTCTGTTAGGTTTGTGGCAACAGTCAGTTGGTTTTGTTCAGTTTTGTTTCTTTGACCTCTTTTATGAGCTTACATTTATGTTGTTTATAAATCTATTTGTGGAAGAAAATAAAAAGAAAAGCATATTTTTCTAAAAAATTCCTAATAACTCCTCATGGCCTTGCACTCTGGTCCCTCACATACCGGCTTGGCACCATTCGACTCTGCTCTATTCTTGTGGGTGGTTTTCCACTGATTGGTACCAGCTCAGCTCTACCCTGTTACGTTTCCACTACAACTGGTTGCGTAGCGACCGAGACTAAAAAAGATGAGATAAAAAAATGGACATAATTACAGTCGGCTGAATGGATTTAAATCAGAGGAATTTTATTTCTTATTCTTGGTTTGTGTTTGTTTGCCACAAAATGAAACAGTTGTCTCCAAACGAGGCTTCAAGTAGCACGGCAGCGGACTGCCGAGAATAAAACACCATGATGCAATGACAGCAACCACCAATCAGGACCCTCCAATGTGTGCACGTCATCATATAGGATCGGTTCAGCAGTGTTGGTACCTCGACCAAGGTGGTACCAAAAAGTAGCGGGTACCAGATATGGTAATGGAAAAGCAAAAAAAGCGAGTAGAGCCGAACTGTGCCGAGCCGGGACGATGCAGTGGAAAAGCATCATAAAATAGATTCCCCACCACGTCTATGAGCGACAGGCTGCTAGAAAGTGAAGCAGAGGTCACTTGTTGTGGAAACATTGCTGTTCATAACACCTACTGCCAGAGACTAGGCACAGAACAGCATATTTAGAGCATAGTCATTATTTAAAAGCACTAAAACTGTTTTAAAACATAAATGTGCTTCTAGCACCAATGGATGAGCTTAGTCAAATGTTCATAAAATGACAGAAATGCTTTTGTCCACAGTGTTGTCTCCAAAAACTTGCCATCTGCAGAGGGAACATACCAGATCCACATGAAGCCCTATCCCAACGCTTCATTCATCACTCCTTCCACTGGTTTTATAGTGGTTAAGGTGAATCAGCCGGTCTTTGTGTCTGTTGATTTGGTTGGATTTGATAGTAGTGACATGGTCACTGTGCTAGACAGCTGCTGGGCCACTTTGACAAGTGACATGGACAACCCTGTGCGCTGGGATCTGATCACTAATGAGTAAGATGATGTTTATGCAATCAGAATGCTGTTATAAGTTAAAAGGTGATTTGAAGGGAAATACCTTTTCATTCACTAGTCATACATCTTTTGCTCCTAGCCCCCCCCCACCCCCCCACCCCCCCCCTTCAGGTGTCCTAATCCTAAGGATGGCACTGTGCAGATGCTCCAGAACGGAGTCTCAACTTCCAGCCATTTCTCCTTCAAGATGTTCACTTTCACTGGAGTCTCTCAAAATATCTACCTGCACTGCAAGGTGCACCTGTGTCTGCAGGCGGGAGGTAACTGCACACTGGTAAGTTCACATTATCTGCTTACCCAGTCTTTGAAAAGTTACTCAGAAAATGTCAGAGCCATTTTGCTGTTTTGGACTCTCAACCATAGTTGGGTGTGCCCGCAATTGTGATCAAACTCATTCAGAAATTCCGTGAATATTAAACGCATGTCCTATAATCTTCATGTGGCTCTTGTTTAAACATACTAATTAGCTTGATGTTAGCATCAATATTAAAGATTATGATTTCTGAATGATTCTTCTTTTCTTCGAACTAACCATCCTGTTTGATCCCTTTCTCAGCCATGTGATGACGACGAATTTGCAGGAAGAAAACGTAGATCTCTGGACTTCCATGACACAGCTCACATTAGCATGGGGTTCTGATTTGCTCCTCTGGAATTTAGATTTGTTGTAGTAGACCTCAGCTTTACATATAGATTCCTTTTTATATATTCTTTTTTGGGTTGGTTAACTTGCACTGAATACTTGTTTTTATAGGAAATAATCAGTAAAGATGCATGCATCATTTTAAAAGCCTTTTATCAACTGATTTGACTGTTTCTGATTTTACTGCATCACTAAAATAAATCTTACTTAAGCATTTTTATTCTATTATTAGTAATACATTATTATTCCTATTATTATAATTTTTTATTTTATTATTATTAGTGTGACCCTCGGGTGTGTATTTAAGGCTCTTAGTTAAATGTGTTCGACTACGCCACCTGTGGCCTTACACCACAAGATAGTCTATCTTATCTGGTGAGCTCCCACCCCACGAGCGAGCTTCCCCGCTGTAGTAAGTATTCAATACAGAGATGTGACGTGCCAGTAAAACAAAATATAATATAAATTCAGAACAGACCTGAGACCCATTTCTTCACCATCCAGATACTCCCAAAAGGTCGCTCAGGGGAGATACAAACTGCCACCACCATTTCACAGGGTAATACAAACTTCAGCATATGAATTAAAAATAGATAATGAGGCAAGTTACATGTCCTGAAGAGTGAGACCAACCCTCAATGTGCTCTCAGTTCTGGTGGTTTCCTTAAATCACAAGCACAGCACACACAGACATCCATACGTTGCAGTCCAGAAGTGTTCACAACAAATGGTGACATGCTCATTACCACTACAAAATTCATGCACTGTGCAGGAGGACCCAGACCATGTGACCTGCCCCATGGACACGCTGCAGTATAATACACAGTTATAAAATGAATCAGAAACAAGCACAAATTGCAAGCTGCAAGAGGCACTAAAAAGACACAATTATGAAATTAGTTACTACGCCACTGCTAAATGAATGGTGGCAACCAGTACATTCCCAAAGGACAATTGTATGGTGACTTCAAGCTAAAACACAGAACAAAGAAAATAACAAAATACAGTCAATGACACCTGCACGCATAGCCCATGATGCACAAAAGGCTGGCGTGATGAAATTCTAAAATGTACACCAGGCAAAGCAGCAGTGGCAAATCTGGCTGACAAAAGAGACAGCTGTTGGACATCTTCGTGGTGGACATAAAACCACCAAAACTGTTAGACAGGTCTATTTAGGTAACACAAATCTTCAGCTTTGGTTGTATGGAGAACAGTAGTCTGAATGCAGCTAGGCTTATACATGTTATAGTAACACAGAGTTCACCTGCTCTGATGATATAGACCACATTAGTCAGAGACCTAAATAAAAACCAAAAATAAATAGCAGGGAAACTAAATGCAGCTAACTAATGCCAGGAAAGTAGCGCTAAACATGTTACCTTCGTTCATCTAGACCCCCCTCTGGCCTAAAACATGGCCTCTGGCATCCTGAGCTTCATCTCCATAGGACCAAGCTTCGTTTAGTGTGGGCACGCTGCCAGATTCTGGTATTCGGATAGGCACAAATAATGTGTTTTTTACAAATTCGGTATTCAGACAAATACTTATAAATATTTGTATTCAGGAAACCACGCCCCCCAGTACACGTCCCAGTCTCGCGTTTGGGAATAGATACACCTTTCCAGTGCCGGCACCAAGGGGGGACATTAGAAGGCATTTCCCCCGCCTAGCGATTTAAAAGCTGCCCCCCCCCCCCCCCATCGCGTTGCTCATATGTAGGGGCGGACTGAAACTTGTTCGTCCTGGAAAATTCGTGAACGGCCGCACGACGCTGAAGGTATCTCCTTTTGCACAGCTGCCATTCGAAATATTCGTTCCACCTTAAAAGCTGCTCTCCAGGCGGCAATATCGGCATTTATTTATGCCTACCCAGTTGGTCTACTCTGGCGCCGACACTGCTCATTTTATTCGATTACAAATACAAATACTTTTCCCCTTTCAACAAATACAAATACAGATACATATAACGGCCGCTCTGCACACCCCTACCTACTACCCGTACGTATCACCCAACTGCAAGTGATTACCTTATGTACTCAGCAGGACCCGACCAGAAGGCAATAAAAATGCCACACAAACCTGTGTTCACACAGTATAGCATAGCATTAACCCCTGTTCTCCCAGCAAATAAACCAGCTGTAAGTACCTTCCTCAAAGGACACAACGAGGACCCCAGCAAAATGCAGCGCGCCAAGACTCCTACCTGTCCTACCTTTGAGAGGCCTTTTATAGGTCTCTTGTACACAAAGCAATGGAGAATTAGCCACCAATAATGCTACTTGGGGGCGTGTCAACATGGATCAGAGCTACGGTGCCTGGGAAGGGAGCAGGGCTAGCCTACAGTGACACCTGCTGCTTCCATTAGCAGTAGTTGTAGTAACATGAGGGCTGTATTAGTAGGAGGGCTGGACTGGCACAAAATGTCGGCCTGTCTAGGCTGTTGATTCCGGGGGGTGGAGGTTGCTGCAGATGGAATTCCATGCCAGGGGCCCCTCTCGCTTTCATTCCGGATGGGGGTGTGCTGCTGACGAGACTCTGCTTCTGCTCAAAATTACCATTGGCCAGGTGGGGGTGGTGCTGATGGGATTGCCAGCTCAAAATTACATTCAGCCCTTAATTTATAATTTGGCCTCTCAATCCCACCCCACCTGATACGCCACTGGTAGTG
>JBBMFX010075442.1:0-10402 GCA_037832545.1 Rhabdalestes septentrionalis
ATGAGAAAGTTAATATATATGTATATGAGAAAGTTAAACGTTAAAATTAAAATGTTTGGGGGATGTCGGATGTCGGGTAGATAATGTCAGGCCAGCAGTTTCTCATTCATAGTTTTGCTCTTTCAGGTTCCAAATCACGCTTCACGCGATATCGCTCATGGAACTCACGCATGTACCCCGTGTGGAGAGACGGAGATCCCAGATTCAGGGACTGCTGGAGAGGTACATGCCCGCAATCACCTCTCACTGCAGGGGGGGCAGATCTGGTCCTGGACAGACGGCGTTCAGCACAGTTTGGTGATTCACCTCCTCGGACATCACCGCACCTGTTCCTGGTCAGAACCCGTGAGGGGGCTTGAGGAGGAGAATCACCAAACTGGAGCTCCTATTTAAGATCCAGACCCCTTCAATTCACCGCAGGAATGATGTGTTTTAGCTGTAAAATTAGTCGTTTTAGCTATTTAAAAACAACTAAGTTGAAGTGACTCCACAGTTTAAAATGTACTGTATGTCTGTACAAAAGCAAAAATGGTACCATTATAACTTCATAACAATTTCAGAAAGTTGACGTACATGTTTTGCTGTTTCAGGTGGAGAAGTGACATTTGACATCCGAAATGATGCGCCAACACTGACGGGATCCAAGACCACCTTCAGGATTGACGTGCGGCCCCCGCAGAATCAGACTGTGCTGCCAGACGGTCAGGTGGTGTGGGCAAGAAACTGCACTGTTAATGGTCAGTACCGTGAATATGAGTAATACACACACAGTCCAGGTTTCGCCCTTTAAAAAAAATATTTACACATACGTATGCAGCTAGTGTAAATCACAAAAAAATAAAAAATTTTATAAAAAAATTCTAGCTGGGCTATGATTAAAATAAAAAACCCCCAGCAACTTCACATTTATAAATCAGTTTCCTCTTTTTCTGAGCAGCAGAAACACTTATCTTTTATCAGGGAGCAGCAGAAACAGTCTGTGTTCTGTAGAGAGTTCCTGTTAGGGAGAGGTGGAGTGATGGAGAACAACTTTCAAAATAATAATAATAAATCTCTAAAATGTTTTACTTATGCGCATTCAGTAAATAATGTGTTAACACAACAATAAAGTGTTACGCTAGCCCAGGCTTAGTAAAAACAAAAATATTTTAATTAACATAGTTACATCGCTTTTTTTTCTTCTTCTTTTTAAAATTAAAGGCTTCACTGTTCATTTCCAACATAAATATAGAAACTGTTTAAAAATATCCCCATATCACGTAAAACCATCACTGAAATTAAAAATTAAAGTTTGCAGTTGCTTGTGAATATATTTTCTTTTTATTTCCGCAGTCCAGTCCACACAGCTTGCATTGTTTTTGTGATGTCACAAAGACATATTTACATATACGTGCCTATTTAGCACATTAAGCATGTTAAATAGCAATTAAGCCTTTGTTTGCGGTGATTCTTGGTCTGTATAGTAATACGTTTAGTGTATATTTGTTTTCAGGGACGCAGTACACTGAGGGTCAGGCGGTGTATCCGGAACTCGAAACCCCCCAGGAGTGGACGGGCGTGTTCCCTGACGGAACCCCCTTCAGGACAATGTCCACCAGGAAGCCCCGGTACATCTTCGTCTGGAAGACTTGGGGTAAGAGACGTCTTTTTAGACTTTCACAGAGTGGGAGCCAACTCTGGTCCTGGAGGTGTTGGTGGGTCTGGTCAGGCGTGGTTTGGTGATTTACATGCTCAGACACACCTGGATCATCTCACCTGTCCATCTCCAGGTAATGTGAGAGTGTCTGAGAAGAAGAACCACCAAACGGCTGGACTCCAGACCTCCAGAACCTGACAGTATCTGTCTGGCCTCCTTCAACTCTAATGTGGTCAGACAGATTTCAGATTCAGCATTCAGATTTGTCTCTTTGACATGCAAGACTTTCCTTTCTGAAACTGCAGGTTTTCGGCTCCAGAAGCTCCACCTGGTTCTCTACCTCCAATATAAATATGCATGTGTCCACTATATACACATATATGTATGTTTATATATATATATATATGTTTTTTTGCACTATATAATACTTAACTGTTACATTAAATATTTTGTTTGGTTGTTTTGCTGCTCTTAACTTTGTTCAATTTCTGATATAACAACACTAGTGGGACTAATAAAGGTTTATCTTATCTAACTTTCAGGGCGTTACTGGCAGGTGGCTGACGGACCCTCCTCTTCCCTCAGCATCGGGACAGACAACGTTCCTCTGGGCTCCTACAGCATGGAGGTGGTGATCTACCACTGCCGTGGAAAAGACAAGTTCATCCCGCTTGGATACGCGTCCACGCAGTTCTCCATCACAGGTGTGCAAGTGAAACGGATTGCATGTTCAAATGTGTGTAGACACCACTTTTTAATTCAGTCCACCCACAAAATAATCTCCATTAAAAAGCACTGAACAGAACTGAGCTCCATTCAGTATCTTTGGGACGAGTTGGTGTAGAGTTTGTGATCCACATCTGATCATCCAAAACCAGTACCAGACTTTACTACTGCTTTCATACAATCTAATCCTCACAGCAATGTTCTAACATCAGTACCTGACCTCATTAATACTCTCGATACAATCAAATCCTCACAGCAATGTTCCAACATCAGTTCCTGATCTCTCTAATGCTCTCTTACAGAGAAATCCTCACAGCAATGCTCAAACAGTACCTCACCTTACTAATGTTTTTGTGGCCGAGTGCAATCAAACCTTCTTGGCAATGTTCCAATGTCTAGCCTTCCCAGAGGGGAGATTTCAGAAGAAACTATGGTGTCTACAAACTTTTGGACCAAAAGCACATTTCAGTAGGACAGCCTTCTAGAGCTTGATGAAAACCAGTAACTCATCACCTCCTCCTTCCTCCCTACAGACCAAGTCCCATTTTCAGTCACCTTGTCCCAGATCGGTGATGTGAACCAGGGCGATCAGAACTTCATCCAGAACCGGCCTGTGTTATTCAGCGTCAGCCTCCATGACCCCAGCCAATACCTCACTGGCTCTGACGTCACCTTCACCTGGGACTTTGGAGACAACAGCGGGACGCTCATCTCTCGGGAGCCCTCTGTAAGCCACACCTACCTCGCAGCAGGTTCCTTCAGACCACAGGTCGTGCTGATGGCTGCCATCTCCAATGGATGCGACCCAAACCCGACCCTTCCTCCGGCACCCGGAGTGGTAACAACAGGTTGGTCCAAAATAATCAGGAATTTTTTTCTTCATCCCAAACTTTGCCAATTGGCTGAGTCATGTCTTGAGTTTGCCTCTGTATCGAACAAGTTACCCCAAAAGATAAAAAACGGTGGAACTGCACACCTAAATCAACACACAGTTAATGGAGCCCTTGAGTTGGGTACCCGTCCCCACACTCTGCTCACATTGTGTCACATTGTGTTTTGTGGTGAGTTCACACATGACAAAATACTCACTTTACACTTTAACATCTTCATTTGCCTTTTTTTTAGGCAGTCCAGTTGTTGATGCAGCCGTCGACCCAGCTGACGCTGTGGCAGTGTCCTCAGTTATTACTCCAGTTCTTGTCCCCACTGAACAGTCTGATATTGCTCTGGCTGTTCCTGAAACAGACGCCCAACCCGCTGATGGCACTGCTTTAGCCGCCTCTCCTGAACCGGCTGCACCAGCAGCTGAGGCAGCCGCAGCTGCTACTGTTCCTCCTGTGGTAGCCAATGACCTAGCAGTGGCTACAGCCGAAGCAGATGGTGCTGCTGCTGCTGAAGACGTAGCCGTTGTGGCTGAAGATACAGCCGCTGCGGATGCTGACGGTGCAACCGCTGTAGAAGCTGCAGATGTAGTCACTGAGGATGCAGCCGCTGCGGATGCTGACGGTGCAACACCTGTAGAAGCTGCAGATGTAGTCACTGAGGATGCAGCCGCTGTGGATGCTGACGGTACAACTGCTGTTGAAGCTGCAGATGTAGCTGCTGAGGATGCAACCGCTGTAGAAACAGGTGAGGCAACAGATGGCCTTGCAGTTATTGATGCTGCCGCCTCTGTCGCTACCCCAGTGGAAGCCGAAGAGGGCACTATCCTCCCAGAAGCCTCAGTTGTGGACACAGCAGAAGCTGCAGTGGACACCGTGGTTGCTGAAGATGCCGAGACAGACACGGTTGCACCTGCCGCTGATGCCGTCATCACCAGTGTCTCCACAGAAGCTGCGGTTGTCGAAGTGGTGCCATCAGTGGTGCCGGAAACAGTGAATGCCAATGAAGTGCCGGTGGATGAAGCAGAAGTTGCCGGAACCGCTGTGAATGAAGCAGCTGCAGGTGAGCGGTGGCTATGTACTGAAGGAGTGATCTGGAAAAAAAAAACTGGCACCAATTTTCCATTGAATCTACACAAACGTGGCCAGCAAATAATTGAACCTTAGTAATAGAGAACTTGGAAGGAGAATCGCCTCTTGGTGATGTCTTACAGGTCACTGATGAAAATGGGACAAAAAACTTTTCATTGATTCTAAAATGTAGGATATCCTTCTGCGTTCCTACATTAAAAATGGTTCTCATATATATTTCACACATATATTTCACACTTGTATAGTGTTAGAAACCAAATAAGCAAGTCTTGTAGTGATTTCTTAACAACTAAACATGGTAATGTGTGTTATTAAGGGTGAATAAACATTTCTTACAAGTTACATCATCCTTGGATCTCCAGTGAATAATGCAAAGACCAAAAGTCTCGACAGACTACTTTTGCAATCAAGGGGAAATATGATACTGATATTGATTTTTGTCTGTTTATGTAGTTGCAGCTGCCCCCACTGTACCTCCAGCCGTACAGAATGAGGTCGTAACGGAAGTCGAGGCTGGAACAGAGGCACCACAAGTCGCTCTGGTGATTGCAAAACGCCAAGCTCCTGAAGTAGCGACGGAGGGGAACTGTATGATCTACCGCTACGGCTCCTTCTCCACCACACTGCAAGTTGTTCGTAAGTGTCATCTCTACATCATCAGACATAGCTTCTTATCTACAGACCATTTCTGTTGCTCCATTCATTAAGAAACTTCCTGAATGAAAAGGGCAGGTGGTATTTGGAAATGACCAAAGATCTTTCCTGTCCTATCACTAGACTCAAAGTAGTTCATATTTAATTACTGGTGCACCCTAATTTCTTTCTATTCAAATGACCATCTATCATAATTATAATCATATGCATTTTTTCCATCATTCCACAAAATCTCTAAATGCGTATAATTGGCTCCATCCTCAGAGGGAATTGAGAGTGTGGAGATCGTTGAGGTCAGCAACGTTGCAGTTTTGGCCACGGAGGTCGAGCAGAACGCCGTGGATCTGACCATCACCTGCCAGGGAAGGTCTGTAAGCATTTTCCTCTGGGATCAATGAAGTTTTGATTCTGATCCAGATTAAGATATGATAACGCTTATTTTCCATTCACATTTAATATCTTTACCTGAAGTAAAGGGGAAATTTAAAAATAAAAAATTAACTAAATTCTTCCATCACCTCAAATGTTGCAGATTTGATTCATGGCATCTGAAGTTAATACTTCAGTTCTGCACCAGGCCTCTGAAGCCATATTAGCTAACAAGCACTGGGAGCTTACAGCCCACCCAGTGTTGCTTCTGGCCACTATGGTGCCCGAGGCATCTGGGGATGAGTTGGGGGCAAGAGGTAGTGGTGACTTTAGGGAGATCAACAAAAGATTTGTTGATGGGGCAGGATTCTATTGGAGCCCAATTGATGCTCCCCTGCCTGTCCTGTCCTAGGCAATGGCCTGAGCAAACTTTTCCACAGGTGTACTTTCCAAATCTAATCTGTACTCTGATTATACTGAAGTTGCAGAATGATTTGATGTTCCAGTGTATCTCAGTACAGTAAATGCTTTATACAGTCATGTTTGAGTTTTTTATGTTTTCTCTCCCTTCTTCATCCGTGTGATGAAAACCAAACCCGGATTACTTGTTTGTGACATCCTGGATCACCTTCACGTTTCTCATAGCATTACAGAAAAAATTTCCTAAAGTTGTAGAAATCTAACAGTGAAATGTATCTTCAGCCCACACAGACAGTCGAGCTTGAACTTCCTCCACTTACCAGTCGTTAGTTTGTTTCTCTCAATTTTGTTATTTCGGTACAGACAGTAAATAAACAGTGTACCCTTTCTTTGTTGTGATGAAACATGTCTACAAATCAGAGAGCAGTGATGTAATCAGCTCGGCTGCGGCCTGTTTTCAGCCCTGCCATCCAGCAGCTTTGGGTCGAGTCGATTTATTTGTAATGAAAATACTTTTCACTATTAATGCCCGTGTCTCCAGTTTATTACTGACAGTTTGTGCTACATGACCAAAGTAAATGTTTGGTTCCCTCAGTTTGCCGAACGAGGTGTGTACGGTGGTCTCTGATGCGGACTGTGCCAGCCCTGTCCAGACGGTGTGCAACTCTGTGGCACCAAACACTGAGTGCCAGATGATCCTCCGCCAGTTTTTTAACGACTCTGGAATCTTCTGCATTAATGTGTCCCTGACCAACGATGTCAGTTTCGCGGTGACCAGTGCAAGGGTCAGCGTGACTGTGGGTAAGAGACACTCTAATATGAACAAGGCTGTTGCAATGGGCTCCAGTTTTATACTGATCAGTTATTTTCAATAGATTTTAATGTATTTAACCTCTCCAATGTCCAGGAGCCTCTAGTTCAGGGGTCACCAACATTTCTGAAACTGAGAGCTACATCACGGGCACAGAGCCATACGAAGTGCTACCAGTTTCATACACTAGTACGGAGTTTACCTAAACTTAATGGATAATAAACATGTTTTAAATGCTTTTTTCTAGATATTGTCATGTTTAAATAGATATAAATGCAAATGCGATTAAAGAAGAACAGCAACAGGATAAAACTACATGTTAGACGTTGCTCACTGGTGAGTTGTGCTATATTTTGGACCAGTCCGCGGGCTACTCATGCGGTCCTTGGGGGCACCACGTTGGTGACCCCTGCTCTAAAGAATCCAGGGTTCCTTTCCTCACACCTATAATTTAGAATAGCATAAGTGATGCTGCACATGATAAGGCTATTGCACATGAACTATTGCACGTAATGAAGACATTGCACTCAATTGAATGATTTTTCAGATTCATATAAATGTGCATGTATAACTATGTATGCATATGAAAATGTATCTACTTTTATAGATTCCGGTTCCACTGCAGGAGGCACGGTGGCTGCAGTACTGGGTGTACTGGTGCTGGTCTGTGTTGCAGGTGGCATTGCTTTGGCTTACAGGTTCGTTTGAATCAATTATCTTTATGCCTCTGTTTTTCACTCCTAACAGTGAGCAAAAATGTAAAAGTCTCTGTACAAATGATCTTACTTTTCACTAGATGTGTGCCAGTCAGTGTCCAAAATCACTGGATCTGATACTGGAAAAAGTCTGAAGGGTTGAATGGACACACTGGAGAAAAAACATGGGTGTTTTATAACTTACACAGCGCCCCCTAGGGTTAATAAGGTGCCGATTCAGGTTCAGACAAGTGTGTTATTAACAGATTAGTTGTTGAGGAGAGGGAAAAAGATTGTATCGGATTAG
Source organism: Rhabdalestes septentrionalis (assembly GCA_037832545.1). Classification (NCBI taxonomy): domain Eukaryota; kingdom Metazoa; phylum Chordata; class Actinopteri; order Characiformes; family Alestidae; genus Rhabdalestes; species Rhabdalestes septentrionalis. The sequence continues at coordinate 7,592 of JBBMFX010075442.1, forward strand.
TAGCATTATCAGGTACTCAGGGTCTGGATATCAGTATTGATAATGGTGGTATTGTGGCATATATAATTTTCATTTCTGTGAAATAAATGTGAAATAAACCCTTAATTCTGAACAGGCTGGATCCCTGGAAAACAAATAGCAAAATTTGCTCTAAAAGAATTAAATCATTACTCTGTGTAAAAAGTTGGACCTACTTTGAATCTGTCTATATCTATTCCTGTGTCTTTGCAATGTTTGTAATGTCTATGTCAAAAAAAGAAGAGTAACCCATGGCATGTGTTTCCACCAGGCGCTTCAAACCCTATCAGCCCCTGATGGAAGAAGACTCTCCAGACAGCAGTTTGAGGAACTCTGGCTGGACCTCGGTTCCGTTGTTCCTGTGGAACCTGCTGAGCCGACAGTCGAGTGGCGAAAGCCGCCCGCTGCTTCAGGGACGAGTGGTGTGAACATCCCTAACACACACTTCAGCACGGCCTGGTAAAAGCAGCCGCACGAGGAACCAACCCGACACCACAGAGCCTGTTTTTTCACATCCTGTGTTAGGCTGCAGGACTGGACAGGTCCTTAATAAGGTCATACATCTTAATAAGCAGAACAAAACAGCACACAGCATGCCAGAAGCACAAGGAACTGTACAGGGCACTTTTACAGAGCGCTGTTTGTCTTTTCAATGTACACCCCACACCAAAGGTTTGGGCTCATTCTCAGATTTTGGTCAATAAATGATGCACTGCTCTTTCAAAAGTTAATTCCGACATTAGAACTGTAACTGACTGGTTTTCAATCTTTTATGGTCTGTAGTAGCACATTATTTTGACACAACTCAAACTGATGGATTTGAGGAAACACATCAGCTCTGTCTTCACTGACTGACATTCACGTTGTGTTGATCCTGAACAAAGAAAAGCATCACTCAGTTCTTCAACCTCACACCGTTCCTTCTGGTTTACAGGTCACTGGACAAAATTTCGTTCTTCAGCGGGAAAATGATCCCAAACTTCTTTCAAATTGAGCCAAAATGCTCTTCAGTTCAGAGAAAAGCAGAGAGTTTAGAGAGGGATGTTTCATCCTCCCCAGTCTCCAGATCTTTCACACATTGAGCTGCAGGGACCAGCTGGAGACCCACAAGTTCCACATGATCCAGAAATTCAGACAGAACTTCTTCTGCTGGAAAAGGTGCTGGGAGGGTTTGGACACAAGTTATTTCAGAAAACTGATGGATAGAATCTGGTTAATCTGTGCTGCTGAGAAACTTTTACATCCATTAAACTGCACTTACAGTGTATATTGTTACACTCCAGAACCAGTCGGTTACAATAGTTTGAAATATTTCTGAGGTTTTCTTGTCATAAAATTTTGAAAGAGCAGCGTATCGTTTAAAAAAACTTTTTTTTATCCAGGACTGGACCCAAACTTTTGGCCTATATTGTAGATACAGATTTAAAACAATGCCCTGTCTTTTTTCCCAACATGTGTTACTTCATTAAACTGACTTTAAACTGACATTATACAGCTTTTCTTTGTTTTAGGCAAATAACTTATAAAACTGACCCAGATTAACGTATAATTAACACACTCTGTACTTTGCTGATTATAAAGTAGTAGTTCATTTCTGTTAAGAAAAATGAATGTGGCCTTGCTTCATGTCTCTGGACTATGAAGATTTATCATGGAATAAAGACTTTTACTGGACTCTACTGTCTCTGATCTACTGTTAGCTTGCCCTATGATCATTACAAGCATAAAACTTCTCTGTGTTTATGGTAACTGGGGTAAAAATGTGAGTTTTGTCAGATAAATTCCCTCTGTGCTCATGTGTTTGACTATACGTTGTCCTAGTGACCCTGAAAAGCCCAGGGTTTAGCCATATAGACGCTGGATGAATACAGCCTGGGTGGAGGCGCACATAATTATACTCCTCATGCTTACCTTTTTCCTCCTGAGTGAGGATTATGGGGGGAAAAATCATTTTAAAGTATTGCTGTGCTGTACATGCATCACAAACCTGTCATTTTGGCCCTGAGTGAAGAAATGTCTGGACAAGGCTTTAGGCCGCAGTTTCTTCTTCCACAAAAAATATAAAAAGGGAGAATTTAAAGAGCCTACTGCTCCGGAAAAAAAGAGAACACTCCAAAAATGTTCAGTTTCCAGGTTTTATATTTTATAGGTGCAAGATGACATTAATTTAGGCTTCTTTTATTTTATTTTCAAAAACACAACACAAAAGCACGAGGGCCCAAATCCAGAACGAATGGAGAAAATGGAACAAAAATAGCCACTCAGTATGAGGGAGCCTGATGGTGGACCAACAACCAGGGTCCACCAAAACATGGCCTTAAATACAAAAAACAACCTAAATCTCAAAACCAATACAAACGAAGCTCATTACTATAAGCATCCCTGCAGCTAAAACTCATAATACCCAAACTCACTGCCAGTGGTGCTCAGAATTTCAAAATAAAAGTTCAGTACACAAACTGAACATAACGCTTAAACAAGGGCGGCCTCTAGTGGCCAGCTACCGTCATAGCCCCAAGATCTGACACAAGCATTGAACTGAAGAGTTTTGCCTCAATTTAAGAATTTCTGACAATATTTCTCCTGATTTCTGAATCAAAATATTTTTAACAAAATGGCAAAATATCAGAATAAGAGAAATGATGCAGCATTTACAGAACTTGAATAACTCAAAGAAACCACTTGTTCACTCTTGGCAATAAAATGGCAATAATTCACTTTGAGGAACTTCTAGTAGTGTTTCAGCATCCAGCTGGTCTCACTGTGAGAGGAGAGTGTGGATTACAGCAGTGT
>JBBMFX010075463.1:0-10402 GCA_037832545.1 Rhabdalestes septentrionalis
GTAAAACAATCATAAAAACAATGATCACAACAATAAAACAAAAATGTAAAATGTAATGATTTAAAATTGATTTAAAAATTGATTTAAAATAAGTTTGACAGTTAAAAGAGAATGCAATCAGTTCGGACTTAGCACGGTGCTCATTCAGTGAATGCACAGCTAAACTGAGGAGTTTTGAGTCTAGAGTTAGATGTAGCTAATGTTTTGGCACATTTGATCTCTTCTGGGAGCCGATTCCAACTGAGGGCAGCATAATAGCTAAAAGCGGATTCCCCTTGTTTTGTGTGAAGCCTTGGTATTTCTAACTGACTTGATCCTGATGATCTGAGTGGTCTGTTAGGTTTATATTCAGTGAGTATAAAAACAACTGGAAGCCAGTGTAGGGACTTGAGGTCTGGTGTGATATGCTCAGATTTTCTGTTTTTAGTAAGAATCCTTGCAGCAGCGTTCTGGATGAGCAGCAGCCAGTGAGGAGACCACTACAATAATCCACCCTGCTAGTGATAAAGGCATGAACAAGTTTATCTAATTCTTGCAATGTTTTTGAGATGATATTATGCTGATTTAGTACCGCTTTGACATGACTATTGAAACTAAGGTCTGACTCCAGAATCACACCAAGACTCCTGACTTGGTTTTTAGTTGTTTGACCCCTAGAGTCAAGGTACACATTTACCTTAAGAACTTCCACTTTACTTCCAAAAGCAATGACTTCAGTTTTCTCCTGGTTTAACTGAAGGAAGTTCTGGCACCTCAAACTGTTAATTTAATCAATGTAGTGGCAGAGGGCATCAACGGGGCTGTAGTGGTTTGGTGATAAGGCCAGGTAAATCTGGGTATTATCAGCATAGCTGTGATAGGCAATTTGTTTCTTTCTCATTATTTGACTTAGTGGGAGCATATACAAGCTAAACAAGATCGGCGCTAGGATTGAGCCTTGAGGGACTCCACATGTCATGGACATCCATTTAGACTTATGCTCTCCAATACTCACATAATACCCTCTCCCTTCTAAGTATGATCTGAACCAATTTAGGGCCATCCCAGAAATCCCGACCTAGTTTTCCAGTCTCTCTAGAAGAATGTTATGGTCAACAGTGTCAAATGCGGCACTAAGATCTAGAAGTACCAGCACTGATATTTTGCTAGAATCAGAATTTAGGCGAATGTTATTTATTATCTTAATGAGTGCCGTCTCTGTGCTGTGATGCGGTCGGAAGCCAGATTTAAAATTGTCCAGATACCCATTTAAGTTTAAGTATTTATTCAACTGACTGAAAACCACCTTTTCAATGATCTTGACTATAAAAGGAAGATTAGATATGGGTCTATAGTTGCTCAATATGGGGTTTTCAAGATTGTTCTTTTTCAGAAGAGGCTTCACAACGGCAGTTTTCAGAGAGTTTGGAAAAGTCCCAGAAAGAAGTGAGGCGTTTACAACTTCTAAGAGATCTGCTTCTGAACAATTAAACACATCATCACCAATACTGGAGCACCACAGGGGTGTTTACTCTCTCCACTGCTGTACTCCCTCTACACCTTGGACAGTGTGGCTACTCAGGGCTCTAACATAATTGTGAAGTTTGCTGATGACACAGTGGTGTTGGGTCTTATCACCAACAATGATGAGTTGGCCTACATGGACGAGATGAAGAACCTGGCGTCATGGTGCCAGGACAACCATCTCCAGCTGAACATCTCCAAGAACAAGGAGCTGGTGGTGGACTTCAGAAGGAGACAGCAGCGAGACTACGAGCCCCTCGTCATCAGTGGATAGGGTGTCGTCCTTCAAATACCTCTGTGTCCACATCTCTTCAGACCTGATGTGGACTGCTCACATCCAGGTCCAATCCAAAAAGGCTAGGCAGTGCCTGTACCTTCTCAGGCAACTGAGGAAGTTCGGGGTCTCTTCAGTAATCCTCAGGGCTTTCTGTTCAGTCACTGTGGAGAGCATCCTCACACAGAACATCACATTGTGGTATGGGAACAGCTGTGTGCAGAACCAAAAAGTTCTACAGAGAGTGATTAGTGCGGCAGAACGCTGCTGCAGGTCTGTTCTCCCATCCCTGCAGGACATTTACACCAAGAGATGTTGGTACAGGGCAGTTCGGACACTGAAGGACTCGTCCCACCACAGTAACTGAGTTTTTCATCTTCTGCACTCAGGCAGAAGGTTCCACACCATCAGGGCCGGAACAGAGAGACTCAAGAGGAGCTTCTACCCTCAGACCATCAGGGTTCTGAATCAGAACCCCCCATAGCAGTGTTGGAATTAATACGACCCTCTAACCCCCCATAGCATCACCGTAACTTCATCTCATGTCTGATATATGTATTATCCCATTGTAATGTACATGCTGCTACACTCCACTATTGGTCTGGTCAAATCTAAATACATCACTCTGATATATCATTCTGTAACACACCCTGCTTTCATCACTTGTTGTACATTGCTGTGCTAGCTTGATATAATGCACAGTGCACTTTAACATTCCATTTGCACATTGTAAATTATGCTGCTGAATTTATTTAATTACATATTAAAATTCAATCTACATTCCCATCACTTGGTGCTCCAGTCTTAAGTATTTATGTCAGATGTGCATTTTAGAAATGTTTAGATTTTATACATTTTTAATTGTATCAAACTAAGAATATACATACTTGTACTTATTTCTTTCTTCATTTTAGTGACTTATTCCCAGATTTTTATATTTGAAATGTAATTGTCTTAATAATAATCTGCACAATCATAAGGAGCATTTCAGGATACATTTCACTGCATGTTGTACCTGTATGACTATGCATGTGACCAATAAATCTTTATACTCTTCCTCTCAGTTCTGGCATTGCTGCTCGCCTTCTCCACAGTGTCTCGCAGGGAAAAATTCATCTCTTCTTTTATTATTCCCACATTTACACCAAATGAGATCCCCCATCTGATCTGTGTACTGTTGCTAAAGCTGAAGCTGTCAGTGATAGAGCCCTCATACTCCTTAGACATCTCAGTGGAGAAGCTTTGTTCATGATCTCCATAGTTCAAACCACATATGGAGTCGATCTGAACGGATTTGACCTGTTCTTCCTTCTTATCCCAAAGGACTTCTGATTCTATGGTGGGTTTTCCAGGCCTCAGATGGCACAAGTGGGACAAACGGCCATGAAACCAGCCATAGTCAGGATTAGGACGTGAGGCCATGGCCACCATCTGATAACCAGATCTCTGAGGTTGGTCATAAAGGACCACCACCCCCTTTGCATGATGTGAGACGAAAACAAGGGTGGAATAAAAAAATTAGCATTCTTCATGTTTTAAAACTGTTCTAGTGATAAATATGCTCTTTAAAAGATTTAAGAAACTTTGGGCCTGGCCACTGGCAGTAGATGTTATGAACAGTGATGTTGCTGTGAGGGGCCCTCTCCTTAACTTTCCACAGTGCTCATTCACCCCAGTGGACGGAGGGGAAGAGGGAGAGGTAAGGGGATGGGGGCAAGTAGTAGCCTGTACCTCATTGATGTGGTGTGGCACAAGATGGCCCAAGATGGAGAAATAAAAGTTATCAGATGCTCAAGGCAGAAAGAAGGAAAAAGCAAAGGAGAATGCTTATGAGGGCATGTGCCCAAAATGGTTGATGTTGATGTGTGAAAGACAGCAACACCATTGAACTGTTTTGAAAACAAATGTCACTTGTGTACAAGCTGGTACCCAGCATCAGGGATTAGGCTCTGAACTTCACAGAAAACTCGGCTAGACATTGCTGCTGCTAACTAGATTGTCAAAATAAATCAAATGTGTGTGCATCATGAATGAAAAATTTGAAATATATTTAAATAAACTTCAGAATGTGAAACATTTTTTGGGGTGTTGCATTGCCAAAATTTTGGGGATGCCAAAATTGTTGTTGCATACTCCACAAAAAGTGAGTATTTGCATCCCTGACCGCAGGAAATTCCTTTTTACTGAAGTTTCAGGATTTCTGGTCAATTTTCTCCCCAGCTGATAAGGTGCAGCCAAAAGCCAAATGCTTAAATGAGCATTCAAACATAAACGTCTTTGGGGTCTATCTGTCAGGTTGTGTAGTACTGTGTACTGTATTGTGTTTCTTAGTTGAGCATTCTAATGAAACTGGTGATAGTGGTTCATGACCACTGGCATGTGGTTCAGTCATAATAAAATTCTGTGGTTTCCTGAAACACTTTCCTAAACTGGAAGAAGGTGTTGTTAAACCAAAAAATATTCCTGCAACAGAAAAATAAGAAACAAAAGAAAATGGCTTTGTGTAATACACAAACACTTCGAGGATATTGCTAATTGCCATGGCCGTCTCTGACATTGAGCCATGTAAAAACATAAGCGCAACAGATTCTGAACTCAGGCTGTGTGGTTTGCTGTAGTCTGATGTGATCCAGATTACTGTCCAGGGGGCGAATGTTGGCAAGAAAGATGGACGGTGGTTGTCAGTCGATTAGAGCAGTGGTTCTTAACTGGTGGGGCACTGATACGTCTCTCGACGTAGTAGGGATGTAGACAAATACAAATATTTTATTCGGATTGTAATAATTGTAATAATGTGATTTCTACGAATACGGTATTCGGACAAATACTTTAAATAATATTTGTATTCGGGAAACTACAGTACATGTCCCAGGCTCGCGTTCGGGAATAGATTCTCCTTTCCAGTGCCGGTGCCAAGGGGGGCATTAGAAGGCATTGTCCCCCCCCCAGCGAAGCATCTGGATGACACTATGTGGTTTGCGTCTCTGTCCTGTTGAAATATTTGACTGCTTGAATGGCCCCAATCTTTTTTGCAAGGCCACAAAACTCATATTTTGCTTCTTGCAGACAAAGTGAACGCCTTCATACAAAATCTAGACCTCTGACCAGTGGCGTAGCAACATAGTCATGGGCCCAGGTGCCAATAATCGATCCGGGCCCTTAAACAGTTTCAAATTTAGGCTCCCACCACAATCTCACTGCTGGACAGTAAGTATTTACAGGGACGATTTACAACCATTAGTTACAGTGACAGTCTTACAGTCATTATTTACAGGAATAGTCATAAAAAACACACAGGATCAAAGGTATTTTCAAAAGAAAGAGCGAATATTTTGTTTTGATAAATCACTGATTTCATTAGATTGTTTCTACTGAATATATTTCAAATCCCCGGTGAGCACTGTTTAAGGGATAAAGGCTTACTAATTCAGCCAAAACATTATGACCGCCGCAGGGTTAAAAGGGAAGAAGCCACTTTACTGGATTTTGCGGTGCAGTATATGTTGTTTTGTTGTTTCTGTTAAGTTCTTATACTAAATAAATGAGTCACTTTTTTGAACTGTTACTCCCTTGCATAATAGTTAAGATCTTTGTTTTAGTAATTAACCCTTGAATGCCCTGATGGTTAAGCCCTGTACAGCACTAATGAAATGTTTTACTCTGCTGTGTGCAGATAGTTTTTTTTATTGTGCATTTCTCATCACTGTAAGAGAGTCACTGAGAGACAGAGATTGTTCAGGAATATCTGCAGCCAGTGCCCATCAACCCTGTCACGACCACCCCATCCTCTTCCCAGCCTTCCTGTTCCCAGTCCCCGGAGTATTAGTGTGTCCCTTTACTTTTGTCCTCCCTATTTAGGTTCCCTCCTTAGTTTGGGTTTTCCTTATTGTATCGCCCCCATTGATTTACCTCACCTGTTCCTACTTTCCTCATTTCCACCTGCGTCCTGTCCTGTCTCCCTATTTAAATATCCTGTCTCGTTTCCTCTCTTCGTCTCCCCACCCGGTTGCTGGCCAAACCCATCTCAGTTCAAGCCCTGGACGTCCATAAGATAGGCGGCCAGGCACTCACTCGCATCACGTACCCTCTAGATATCACCATTCAAGACACACACACAGAGAAAGTTTCTTTAATCATTCTACCACAGTCCTACCACCCCATTATATTAGGAATCCCCTGGTTACATCTGCACAACCCCACTATCGACTGGAGAGCACATCACATCACAGCCTGGTCCCCCTCATGTCACACAGTTCCGTTATACTCCACTTCGATTGAGAGTCCCCATGCACACACGCCCGTTCACATCCTCTCACAGTATTCCGAACTCGCTGAGGTATTTTCCGTAGCCAGGGCTACGCGCCTCCCTCTGCATCATCCCTGGGGTTGTGCCATAGATCTGCTCCCAGGGAAAACCCCTCCTTGGTCATGTATTTACCCGTTATCCGAGCCAGAAAAAGAGGCGATGGAGAAATACATGGCTGAGGCGCTGGAGCAAGGGTTTATTCGGCGGTCGTGTTCGCCCGCCTCCGCTAGCTTCTTTTTCGTAAGAAAGAAGGACGGGGGTCTCCTTAACCTGTATTGACTATCGGGGGCTCAATGATGTTACGGTGATGTACACCCACCCTCTGCCGCTCATCCCGGTTACCATCGAGCAGCTTCGGGGGGCTCGCTTCTTTACGAAGCTAGACCTCCGGAGCGCATAAAATCTTGTGCGCATAAAGGTGGGTGCTTTCAGCACCACTTCCGGTCACTTTGAATATCTCGTAATGCCTTTTGGCTCCCTCGGTTTTTCAGGGATTCATTAATGACGTATTGAGAGATATGCTAGACAGATTTGTTGTAGTCTATATCGATGACATTTTAGTATTTTCCAAAAACTTGTCAGAACATGTATCACACGTCCGGAGGGTGCTCACCCGCCTTTTAGAGTATGGATTGTATGTGAAGGCTGAGAAATGCAAATTCCATAAGCAGGAGATCTCGTTTCTCGGTCACTGCATCAGCCGGGAGGGCATCTCCATGGAGGAGGCTAAGGTAGAGGCCGTATCTGAGTGGCTAGAGCCCACGGCGGTCAAAGACGTGCAACGGTTCCTGGGGTTCACCAATTACTATCGGCGCTTTATTAAGAACTATAGCACAGTCGCTGCTCCTATCACCTCTCTCCTCTGGGGGTCTCCAAAGGTTCTAATATTTAAACCCCGCCGCTTGGGAGGCTTTCGCGCGGCTAAAGGAAGCCTTTTGCTCAGCACCGATTCTACGAATGCCCGAACCCGAGCGGCAGTACATTGTGGAGGTGGATGCCTCCGAGGTAGGGATAGGGGCAGTGCTGTCGCAGTACCACGGCTTCCCCAGGAAATTACATCCCTGTGCTTTTTTTCTCCAGGAAGCTGATGGAGGCGGAGCAGAACTATGACATCGGGAACCGTGAGCTGCTCGCCGTGAAGGGGGCGCTGGAGGAGTGGCGTCATTTACTGGAGGGAGCTTGGCAGCCCTTCGTGGTGTTTACTGACCACCGCAATCTGGAGTTGGTAAAGAAGGCTAAGAGGTTAAATCCCAGACAGGCACGGTGGGCTCTGTTCTTCTCCTGATTTCAGTTCCAAATCTCGTACCACCCGGGCAAGATGAATGGGAAGGCTGACGCCTTGTCCCACCAATTCGGGACCAAAAAGGAGGCGGGGGAACCTGAGCCCATACTCCCACCGCAGTGCTTCACAGCCCCAATTCAGTGGAGTCTGGATGATGAAATTGCTGAGGCGCTCGAGGGAGCGGAGGCTCCCTCAGAGTGTCCAGAGGGGAAGATGTACGTACCAGAGGGGTTGCGGGCACAGGTGATAAAGTGGGCTCACACCACCCCCGCCACAGGGCACCCAGGTGTTATGAGGACCTTGGAGGTAGTGGCGCGTAAGTACGGTGGCCGGGCATGGCTATGGAGGTCCGGTGAGCAGTACTTTCGTGTTCCATATGCGCCACAACAAAGAGTCCCCGTGTTCTACCAGCTGGTAAATTAATGCCCCCTCCCGGTGCCAGAGAGGCCGTGGTCTCACCTAGCAGTGGACTTCGTCACGGACCTTCCGGTATCTAAAGGGTACACTACCATTCTGGTTGTGGTGGACAGATTCTCGAAGGGGTGTCGGTTTCTTCCATTTAGATCTCTCCCCTCTGCCCGACAGGTTGCGGAAGCTCTGTTTGAGTCGGTGTTCCAGGTGTATGGTATCCCGGAGGACATCGTGTCTGATCGCGGCCCCCAGTTTTCTTTGGCCATTTGGGGTCCGCGGTCCGCCTGACCTCGGGCTACCACCCACAGTCCAACAGTCAGGCGGAGTGGACGATTCAGGAGCTTGGACGATTCCTCCGGGCATACTGCCACAGCCGGCAACACGACTGGGCAGACTTCCTCTCCTGGGCAGACTTCCTCTCCTGGGCAGAGTACGCCCAGAATTCCCTGCGCCACTCTTCCACGGGCCTGACACCTATCGAGTGTGTGCTCGGGCGTCAATCCCCGCTCTGTCCTTGTGATCAGAGCTCCGCTGCGGCTCCAGGAGTGGATGCCTGGTTCCACAGGGCTGACTGGTTCGGGAGGACACACACACAAACATCCGGTGAGCGGTGCGCAGGTTCACCAAGCGTGCAGACCGTTGGCGGAGAGAGGCGCCCCAGATTAAAGAAGGAGATAGGGTTTGGCTGTCAACCAGGGATCTTCGTCTTCCTTCTTCACGTTCTAAGCTGTCTCCTCATTTCACTGGTCCCTTTTTGGTTTTACAACAAGTTAATCCTGTTTCTTTTAAGCTTAAGTTACCGTCCCACCTGAAAATTCACCCTGTTTTCCATGTGTCCCTTCTCAATCCCGTCTGTCCTGGTCCACTGAACGAGGATGAGGTGCTCGTCACACCCTCGGAGGTGATCAAAGTGGGAGGTACTCTGGCACATCGTGTGCGGCGGTTGTTGGACTCTCGTCGGCGCGCACGTGGACTGGAGTATCTCGTTGATTGGGAGGGGTATTGTCCTGAGGAGTGGAGTGGGGTGCCGGCGTGCGACATGCTGAGTCAGGAGAAGAAGGAGGACTTTCACGCTGCGCATCCGGACTGTCCCGCTCCTTGTCCTCGGGGCTGGCCAGCCCGGCCAGCGCCACAACCCGACCAAACCGGGCGGCGCCGTGTAAGTGGTCACCAGGAGGTGACTACGCCTAGAGGAGGGGGCTCTGTGACGACCACCCCATCCTCTTCCCGGCCATCCCGTTCTCAGTCCCCGAAGTATTAGTGTGTCCCTTTACTTTTGTCCTCCCTAGTTAGTTTCCCTCATTAGTTTGGGTTTTCCTTATTGTATCGCCCCCATTGATTTACCTCACCTGTTTCTGCTTTCCTCATTTCCACCTGCGTCCTGTCCTGTCTCCCTATTTAAACCCCAGCCGGTCCCGGTAGCCTTTGAGTTTGTTTTTTGCTTCACTCCTTATCCTGATCTCGAATGCATTTTCTAACTCATGTGTTTCTCTGTTTCTCTCCAGGCTCGTGCTCCTCCGGCATCCCCCTGAACCTCCTGATTTATTCCTCGTTTTGATTTGTTAGATTCAGTTCTGCGCCCTGTGCCAGGCTCCTGTTTAGTTTGACTTTTCAGTTTTTCTTTGAGGAGCACGAGTCCCGTTTGACTCCGTGGCTTGATTGTTGAAAGTATTAATAAAAGACTGATCACCGCTGCAAGCATCCTCCCCCTTTCCTTCCCTCTCACCTGTGGCTCACGCCGTGACAAACCCTAGCTGATGGACTGAACACATTCTAATTGAATACAGATAAGCTATATTTTATGCCCAGATAGTAAAACAAATATATATATTTTAACATTGTGAAGTATGTTACAAATTTTCCTTTTTTCAGTTTTTGAAACACATACAGGATCTGAACTGAAACTGGTGTTGTGTTGTTTAAATTGACTGATATCTTTTTTCCAGATTGACTCTTTTGGGGAGGTTTTGTTGTTTTTGATACTGTTTTATTTGTGTTTCATGAATTCATGTGCAACATTTAATATAACATTGTTACTGCCCATTTGCTACCCAAGCTGTGGTCCTAATTCACTCCTAGAGCTAAAAGTAGTTCTGATCTCGGGTGCAAACATCCATTATTCATGTTGAAGAGGATTACACAATAATTAGTTACATGGACAGTCTTACAGTCTTTAGTTACAGAGACAGTCTTACAGTCATTAGTCACAGAGACAGTCTCACAGTCATTAGTTACAGAGACAGTCTTACAGTCATTAGTTACAGGGACAGTCTTATAGTCATTAGTTACAGGGACAATCTTACAGTCATTTGTTACAGAGACAGTCTTACAGTCATTTGTTACAGAGACAGTCTTAGTCATTTGTTACAGAGACAGACTTACAGCCATTTGTTACAGAGACAGACTTACAGTCCTTAGTTACATGGACAGTCTTACAGTCATTAGTTACACGGACAGTATTACAGTCATTAGTTACAGAGACAGTCTTGCAGTCATTAGTTTCAGAGACAGTCTTGCAGTCATTAGTTACAGAGACAGTCTTACAGTCATTAGTTACAGATACTGTCTCACAGTCATTAGTTACAGAGACAGTCTTACAGTCATTAGTTACATGGACAGTCTTACA
>JBBMFX010075481.1:0-10401 GCA_037832545.1 Rhabdalestes septentrionalis
TGTTAAAAGGGAAAATTATCTGTATGCATAATCTGAGAAAATGTATTGTATTTAAAAATATATATTTTCTAAGTCATCTGATTCATGCTACCATGCTACCCTGTCAAAAAATGCTACCTTGAAGCTTACACTATTTACACAGTCAGTTTATGGTAATGATGACAACAAGGCAAATAATATGCATAATTCAAGAAAAATATAAATGAGAAGAGCTTAGATAGATAGACAGATGTTTAGAAGTGCATAGATCCAAAAACTGAGAAACGCTACCGTGAAGCAGGGTGTTCTGATTATTCATGCTACCCTGTGGAAAAATGTTCCCTTAAAGTTTATAAAGCTGCCGATGTCCTGAGATAGCACCGATTTATAGATGTGGCAATGAATCCCAAGACTTTGGAACTACACATACGCAGAGGGGCATGGAAACCCATCTCAATGGGTAGCATGATTCAACGAACACTGGACTACGTTAAAGTCACGTGGTGCAAATAATCAGCTTTTTTTTTTTACATAATTTTTTCTGTGCCTAATTTAAATGTACATGTTGATTCAACACCCAAAGGAATTTCGGCACATCTGGTGGTGTCTGCCTGAAAAAAAACTCCTTCACTGACTTTCTTTGAGAAATAATAACACAAGCCAGGGACCATAGTGAAAGTGTTGGTGGTGTTTAAAACCAATAATTAAATAAATAAATAAACATGTATACGGCAGATGGTCAATCCGATCCAGCTTGTAAGGCCATAGTAACCACTTAGCATCAAATTAGCAACCCCCTTGTAACAAGCACAGTTACTATAGCAACTGAGAGATCACACTTCACATTCTCTCACGGAAATGCAATCTAGTTAATATTTAAATCATATTAAACCAGACCAATATTTGTTCATCTGCCAAATCACTGTTTTCTCTGCCAAATACAAACCTGGCAATGCTCTTCATCCTCTGGTCAGAAATTGCATCCTGGCACCAATATTCTCTACTGATGTACTAATACACTGTTTCATTGCCAGTTTTAGGTGCAGGTATTGATATCAGTATTGATGCAACATTAGCTCTTATTGTGGCAAATGTGGGATTATCCTCAATTTTAAGGGGACCTTGAGTTGGCTGATGCTAACAGATTTTAACTATGTTGTTTTGCAGGTATAAACCCTTCTCTGTGGGACAAGGACGATGTTAACCTGTGGCTGCGCTGGGCTCAGAGAGAATTCTCTTTACGTAAAGCAGATCATGATAAGTTTGAGATGAATGGTAAAGCACTGTGTCTGCTGACGAAAGAAGACTTCAGACTCCGCTGTCCAAGCTCAGGTTCGACATGACACATAACCAATCATGATAGTTCAGCACAAATATGAAGATACTGCCAACCTTTCCCCTCCACGCACCTTCTGCAAAACCTAATTGATAAGCCAGGTCTTGTCCATGATCTGTTATGACAGTTCATGACAACTTATAATGACTTATAACAGCTTATGACATTGTTTTTGGCAGGCTTACAGCATGGTAATATAAAATCAGAAATCAAATATCTTTATACAAATATTTCAAACAAATTCTAATAATTCAGTATTCATAATGACTCTTTCATAATTTTATAAGCTTTTTCAAACTGTAGAAAAGTTGTTATACTATTTTTATTCCTGTCCTGTATTTTTAGCAATTTGTAAACTTATAAAATACTGTTAAAATCTTGAGCCACCCCAAATTTCTATACATTTCACCTTGAACTTGTTGGTGCAAAAATAGTATTTTCTGCCAGTCAAACTGTCACTATGTGGCTTATCAAATAAATAAAATCCCTCTGAAACAGGTCAGGTTCAGGGACTGGACAGTAAATGAGAGAAAACTCTTTCAGAAAGCCTGGAGAACTGTTCCTCAAAATTTTATTCGAAAATACAAGATTGTCTGGATCTACGGAAGCAAATTATGAAGAAATGAGTGGTGGCTTAAGACTTTTCAGATGTGATTAAATGTTAACCAGATTATTTGGAGCTGTGTATTCATGTTACGTTTGATATTTAGGCGATGTGTTGTATGAGCTCCTGCAGCATGTGAAGCAGCAGAGACGTAGTCTGGCCTGCACCTGCCCCACACACACCACCAACAGTCAACAGACACACAGTTCGGTCAGCCCTGCAGGTAAGACTGTAATCAGAGGAGGTTCGTTAACTGTAATCCACTCCTTTTTCAATTCCTCATTTAGTTTCTAATTTCTATTTTGGGTTTACTTTCATTTTGTTGTGCTGCATCAACTACTGAACTGCTTTACTGTTGCTCCCCACTTTGGAATGTCAGTGTTTTATTTGAGATAAAATGGAAGAACAGAAACCTAACAAACACCATGTACAAGCTCTTATTATCTGCATCCTATTCAAACACTCCATGCCACCTTAAATTATACTCTTATGACTAAAACAGCCATAGAAGGCCTTTTTCCATCTCACAGTTCTTATTCCGGTAGACTCTGACTCTGAAGGCCAACTGGCCACAATTTTTTTTTTAATGCTGTCCTATTTTTGAGAATACCTGATTTGAGCAAGATATCTAATTTGAGCAACAAGGACAGAAAAAAGTCTAAACATTTTCCTATCAGATTTGCATTTGTTTTTTGAGTATGATTCTAATCAAACCTCACATAAATCGGCATCTAACCATATAAAATCTGGTTTTACTGGTTAAACTGAGGTCTATTCTGAATCACACTCAATACCAACGACAAATGTGACCTGAATCTGATCTGAAAAGTTCAATTTGTGTCATTTTTTGCAGTTTATGGTGCACAAGTTTCCTCTGGCACAAAATCTGCAACCAAGCCATGTCTGAGCTGCTCGATGGCAAGTCTAAACATGGATCGCAAGTGAGCTGAAAGCATCACTGCTTTCTGATTGTTTGAAAGGATATCATGACAACAGATGGACTTGGAAACAGGCCATTGTTTTTTTTCACTGTCTCCAACCCACAGAAACTATAAAGATACAAACGAATAACTTGGAAATCAACAGAGTACAGTTGACAAATACATTTCATTGTGAGTTTTCTAAAGCTGCGGGAAATGGGAAGTTAGGTTAGGTTTTCATCACATGGTTAAATAATGCCAAGAACAAAATGTAAAAAAACTCAAACCAGACTGTAAATATTATACACGATAATAACAGCTCTGATAGAAAAACTTTCTACTGGTTCGACAGTACAGTCTGGGTCCAGCACAGTTCCTGTATGCCTACAGGAAAGTGCATTTAGAAAGCCTCTCGAATCAGATCGGGTATGAGCTGCTTGTTTGAATTTGGCTTATGAAGAATATCTACCTTTGTGCTTTATGTCTTTTATCTGCTGGAACATAAACTTTTTAACATTCACTGCAGCTGATATAACACATTTACTCTGGGATGGTTTCAGCTTAGTCTGCACTCTTGACCATCTGTAAAAGGACATGGAAGGTTAGGAGCTGTGATATTTAGTACAAGCTGTCATCTCCACAATATAAATGCTGTACAAAATACTCTGGATAACTCTCTTGATGGGGTTTATTAACTTGTTTGGTCATGAATTTGCAAAGGATTTATGCTCATCCAGTTTGTTCTTTGTCTGAAGGTGTGTGAGGTTTTTAAAACTTCCTATTGGACAGATGCCAAAATTCTGAGAGTATGAGGCGTGTTTGGACCTGTAGTGTGCCAGTGGATGAACCCTTTTGTGTTTTCCTTCTGTGGTGCAGTTGCTAAGGCACTGTTTCCTCAAAGAAACTGAAAGAAAAGTATTAAAAATGCACAGATTAGTCTAGATGTAAATTAAACAGCAATGCAAAGTGTTGAAACGTCTTGAAAATTAAAATTGTAGATTTTTTTTACAAAACACATTTTGCCCATTCTGTTTCAAATTTTTTGTCCTGTAAGCTGCATTTATTGCATAAAACACTCCATCCTACACTCTTTATTCATTTGTGTGTGTATGTGTGTGTAAGTCTGTGTTTTCTGCTGGTGGTTTAGTGTTGGAGCTGTTGCTAGAAGGTGTTCTTTCACTGCCTGAATAAAACAGTACTCTGTGGAAGCAGCATTTGGTGACTGAGCATATATCGGTTTTTACGATGTTTTATGTTGTGTTTTGTTACCTTTGTGCAGTCATATACTTTATTACAAAGTGTTATGTAACTGTTACCCCTGTTAAGCAGGATTACAGAGCTGTGAAGTCAAGTCACATGACTTTAACTTAATTTAATACATTCTAAAAAACAAAGCTAAACCACAGTGACATGATTCAGTTCCATATAATGAATCGGAAAGACTCAGAAATACTTCATTCCCAAAGATGAAATATGTGTGAAGAGTCATTTTTCACTTAAACAGACTGGTTTCCTGAGATCCGAGGTTTTGTTTCAACAGCAACTTTCTTATTCAAACAAATATGAAAAGCTAACTAAATATTATACATGAAAAATCTTAATTATGATTTATTAACCACCCATGTGTCCATTATCAGTCATGAGAAATTTGGAACTCATAAAGCAAAATGGAAAGGTCCTGGAGCATCACAAGGCTAATGCTAATGCTAATGGGCAGCTCCAGGGCCAACTGCAAACCTCCCATTGAGCCGAGACATGTTTTACTCTACTCTATTTATGCAGTTTCCTTCGAGATCAATAATATTTTCTGATTCAGATTTTTTTATTCTGATACTGATTCTGATCTTAGGTTCCTGCGTTCCTGCTAACAGATCAGTTCCCGTGTGTCCGGTGAACCCGAACGCCAGAACTTCAGTTACACACAACACGGATCCCTGCCTGGAACTCGGAGAACATTCCAACCTCACACTGCACACACACTCAGGTCAGCAATCAGGCTCAAATATCTCCAGGCTGCATGTTTTTGGGTCAGATATATTTATAGCATATATAGCATAGCGCAGCGTTTCTCAAACTATGGGCCGCGGACCAGTGCCTCGCTTCTGCACCAATCAAAATTCAGTAAGATCCAGCTCTGCCCTCAACGCTGCAGTCACTGCACACCCTGCTCCCTCGACGTCACGGCCCGCCCCTTGTTTCAGCATTCTAGAATGTTCAGCATTCCGCCGTTGGTTAATTCACTCCAAACTTTTCACGAACACACACACGTTATCGAAAAATTATTGTGTGTTCAAAGCAAGCGAGTCTGAATTCTTTCTCTCGGAAGCGTCCATCAAATGATGCCATTCCACACCACGGATCTGTGCGAGACCGCTTCTTCTGAACTGACAGCCACGAAAACAGACAGAAACAGGCTTAAATCAGAAAACACGCTCCGAGCGTCTGTCTGCTTGTCTTCTTCGTCTCGACCGGTTAGTGCAGAGAAAGCAGGAACCCATCACATTAAAATGTTGATTAAAATTTTGGGTGCCAAATAATCTTTGTGTGACTAGAATTTTAATTTAATTTAGGTTCAAAGTCAATCTGCACGTTTAGCACCATTTGGCAGTGTTCAAACGGGTAGTAAAACAAAAAAAGAACTTGCAGCCCCAAAGCCTTACATGACCGGTCCCCAGGACATATACGTTTGAGAAACGCTGGCATAGTGCCTACAGCATAGTATATTTAGTGCAAAGCATTTCCAGAGTATTTTCTTTTGTTTTATTTTGACATATACTATAATTCATATTGTTCTTGTGTCTGTGTCTCTGCATGTCTGTGCCAAATATAGACAATTTACCCCAGAATGAATAAAGGTTTCTGATTCAAATTTTTCTGAATCTTGAATCCTTGTTTTTTCATTTTTTATTTTGATTAGAATTATAATCTGAAAACTTTATTAATCCCAAAGGAAACTGTTCATGCTACGACTGCACAGACACACAAATACACAATATAAAATAACACAAAAATAGCAAAAGTCAGAAATAAAATCTAAATAAATTGCTTGAAATTCACTAAAAATGCTTAGTACTAAATACACTATAATATAAACACAAAATCTCTTGTCAGAAAAGAGGTGGATATAAATACTGTGGATATTAATACATCACTGCTGAAGTAGTTTACTGTTTAACACAAATAGAGGATCTTAGTTGAAACACTATTTGAACCAAGTCTGTTGTGTCACGTCAAAGTGGGGATATTGCACAAGATAAGACTAATGCACATAAACTATTGCACAAATAGAAACAGCCCAAAATGTCTTAAAAATCTTGATATATTAACTTACATTAAAAGTTCTGGCTGAACCCAGTTTTTGGTGATACTGTAAAATTTTTAGAAGCATAACACCCAGACCTGCCACATATACTGTGAACACAACTTTGGCATTCATTGTGGATTATTGTGTCGGTATATTAATGTCACTCATTTACTGGACTCCTAATATAATTCTTAACTGTTTCCATTGCTAATAATTCTAGAAGACTGATCATGGGACGGTTTTAGAAATGCTCTATTCCAAGGGTCTATAATTGGATAGGGAACATGCCCCTTTCCAATATCCAGTGATTCCTGAATTGTCCCTTGTAAAAATTTTAAACAAAAAACTACTGTCTTCAGTCAGTGTTTGGAATGTGTTCAACAGTTCTTTTTCTTTACTATGCATCCTGCCTTCCTGACACAGTATGGTTATAGGATCATTTGTACCATTTCTTGCTAATGTGTAATTGGCCAAAACTAAATTCAGTGTTTGTGTGGAGTTGAGTAAGCATGTAACCCAATCACCCAAGTGAAGCAGGGGGCAGCCGGGAGCAATGTGTGTACATGGTAACTCAGAGGTGCCAAGCAGTCTTGGGACCCAAACCCACAATTTCATAATAGCAGGGCGAAGGCCCTAACCCCTACGCTACCAGCTGGCCAAAAATAACTGATACATAGAAATCCTTGTATTTTTGATGTGGATAGAGTAACCAGTACTTTCTGTCTTTAGAATGAAAATTGACATTTTTAGAAAATTGCTTTGAAAAGGTAACAGTACCTGCCTTAAAATGTACTTCAATGTTCCAGTCAGGAGACAAACAAAAATATAGAATTGAATGTGTCCTGTTGTTATGGTACTTTGTTATTGGTTACATGGATGACACTACCAGCCTATGGGTCCACATGTGTACTCTGTACATGGACTTTGATGTTAATGTATGAAAGATGTTAGTGACTGCACTATGGCTGGAGTAGAGTTATCACTTGTGTGTCAACTTTTAAATGTGATGATGTAATCTGGAACTTTATGGTGACAAAACTTGTGGTTACTCCTCTTCTTTTCATTATGCAGAAACTCCATTTGATCCAAGAGAGGTGAATTCTCCGGCCCTCAGCCTTCCCCCTCTCCTGTGTACTAAAGATGAACCTCTAAATCTGTCCAGCAGACCTGTACGGTCCAGGAGCACCACAGAGACCTCTGAGGCTGATGGGAAAATCGCAGGTACAACAAAGCCTCAAATATTTGCTCATACTATATCTGTGAGTACAATAAGATGAAGTAAAGCATTTTAGGCTGCACAAACTCTACCAGTCACAATCTTGGAAAAGCTCTGCAATTGGTTGTCAATCAATACTTATTAAAAAATACACTTAAGAAAATTAATGGCTGTGATTACACTGCTCTTTTTAAATATGATTTATAGTCTTACTTTGTGCATTCTTTTGTTCAAAATGTCTCAATTTTCATTTGTCCAGACTGCAGACTGCTCTGGGATTATGTTTATCACCTGCTGTTGGACCGTCGTTATGAATCGTACATCCGCTGGGAGGATCCAGACACCATGGTCTTCAGAGTTGTGGACCCTAATGGTTTGGCACGACTGTGGGGCAACCATAAGGTCAGGGGTCATCTGCAGGACCTTGGAGAGGGGATTAATCCCCAGGGTCAGTTCACACTTCATTCAAGTTCCTCTGCTGTTTTTTGTTCCAGAACCGAGCCAATATGACATATGAGAAAATGTCTAGAGCGCTACGTCATTACTACAAACTCAACATCATCAAAAAAGAGTCCGGACAGAGGCTTCTTTTCAGGTGAATTTAAAAACTGAATTCTGAAATTGCAGGATTTAATTTGGATTAATTTATTCTTTTTCCTCCTACATCTAGAACAAAGTTGATAGAAGTAGTGGGATTAGAGGAGTTTGGTAACTATCGCTCTCTCTCTTTCCCTCACTCTTTCTCTTTCTCTCTTTCTCTCTCTCTCTCTCTCTCTCTCTCTCTTTTTCTCTTTTTCATTCTGGTAGGTTTTTGAAGACTCCAGAGGAAATTATCCAGGCCAGGTCCGATCGCTCTGAACCCCCAGAGTCTCCAGATAGTCCAACCTCCTCCCCTTTCAGAGAAGAAACTTTGGAGGTCTCTCCCTCTTCAACTCCTGAGTCATCAAGTCCTGGATCTCACCACAGCCTTAGTGTGTCTCCACTGCCCTAAACCCCCAAATCCCCCAATTACCTAAAGAGAACCTTAGTCCCAAAATGTTGCAAAATTGTCCTAATATGCAAAGTCAGCCCATTCAACTCCAGATAATATAATCACAAATGTGCAAAATACTGTAACCATAATAAAAAAAACCAAAAGGGCCAAACACTAATGACTAATTAAAATGCCTTAATTCCAAAATATCCCAATCCTAAAATGTACTAATCACAAAATGCAGTAGTCACAACATCTATAACCCCAAAATGCCATAATCACAAAATGTCCCAATCCCAAAATATCCTACTCCCAAAACGCATTCATTTCAATATGTCCCGGTCCCAAAATGCTCTAATCTGAATATCCCTTTATCCTATGTCCCTAAATGTCCTAAATCCAAAATTTGCCAGTATCAAAAGTGCTTTATCCCAAAATGTCCCAATTCCAAAATGTTCTAACTCGGAAATGCCCCAATCCTAAAATGCCCTAATCCCAAAATGTCAAAGTCCCAAAATGCACTACTCCATAAAGTCCCCAGTTTGTTACACCAGTTCACTAATATTCACCCACATATTTTTCTCTCCGCCCTATCTGATCTTATATCAGCATCAGATTTCAGTGCAGCTATAATATTTATTTAAAGGAGAATTACACAGAATATCCTAATAAATGTTGAGAGAGTAGTAACGGAAAGAAGTTAGCATTAGCTAATTGGGAATTCAATCATTGAACTTCAGGTATTCATCCAAGGTTTTCATTCATTCTTTTTCTGTAACTGCTTAATCCTTACTAGGGTTGTGGGTACCCAGAGCCTATCCTAGGGTCAACAGGCACAAGGCAGGAACTCAATCCAATGTTTTCCTAAAGCATAAATTTAGATTTAGGTTAAAGCGTAAAGAACAGGATGACCACACACTCCTGTATGTGGCACTTTATAACTACCTGGAGTCTAAAATGGCATATGTGTGGGCCTGACCTGTGGTTAATGAACATTTATTTGAATCATCCAAGTACCTGTTCATTTAGTTATAACAGGCTTTGTTTTAGTGTTTGCTTCTTTCTTTGCTTTTGTTTTTCTATCAGCTGGGCAACAACTTGATTTTTCTTGTTTGCGACTGAAAAAAAAATTCTGTTTATCAATGCATTCATCGACAAGCATGTTCAGTAAAGGAAATTAGGGGTCTGTTTTGCAAATTTTCCAATAATTTATTTTACTGAAAAAACAATGATTAAAAAACTTTCTGACCAAAAGCTACAACTGAAAATGATTTTGAGTAAATCGAATGAAAGTGTGGAAAGGAAGTGATCTGAATTGATTAAAAGAGTGGAAATGGAGTCTGAATTAGGTAAACTTGTTGAAAGAATAAAATTTGTTAAGTGGCCAAATTCCAATTTATGGTGAGGGAGAGGAGTCTATACTGGAAAAAAGGAAAAGATGACGAAAAAAATGTGTGAATTGGGTAAAAATTAGCATGAAGGGTAGTATAAATCGGTTAAACATATGGAAAGAAAATAGTGTAAATCAGGTAAAAATATGGAATTAGAATAAACCTAAATAGGGGAAGGAGAATAAACTTTAAGAGACAATACAAGGGTTAGACACATTAACTCATTATTATTACAGCGCTCTGCACTGTTAGTCTTGGTTGATTTTCGCCGGGGTCATGCGTCCCATTACTTACGTCTGACCCCCGCAAAAAACAACAGACCTAAAGCACTGCATGAACAAAAGTATTGGGACAGGTGACCATTGCACCAAAAGAGACTCTACTGACTGCATCCAGATACACTAGGCTGACCAAACGTCCGGTTTTCCCCGGACATGTCCGTATTTCTCGTCCTGTCCGGGGCGTCCGGGTTTCTTTCTAGAAAGTGGGGAAATGTCCTGATTTTTATTACCTTTCATTGGACCATTAAATTGACCGGCACTGCGCACAGCGCTGCGTGTGACGTAATTCCTGAGCCGCGTCAGTGCGGGAGGCTCTGTTCAAAATCAGAAGACCGCGTGTCTGTCAGCACGCTAGCAACATGCCGAAGCGTAAGTGCACATTTACTGAGGATTTACA
>JBBMFX010075511.1:0-10401 GCA_037832545.1 Rhabdalestes septentrionalis
GTAACATAATTTTCTCCAGAAAGAATATCTGTAAACTCTGCCACTGGCTTCAACCCACTATTAACTGCTTCCAGAACGCTTATGTCCTGCCATGTAAGCTGCGGGAGCGGGCGGCGGCTTTTATCCTGAGCAAACACCCGTTTGATGGCTTGCTCCTGCTCCAGAATGCTCTCCACCATTCGCTGTTTGGAGCCCCATCGTGTTGCGCAGTCCTGTCAGAAAAAATTCGTTTCTGTTCTTGTTGCTGAGGTTAGCGGTGTAGCTCCAGTATTTTACAGATAGTCTTTTGAAAAGGTCTTTTACCTTTGCACTGGGCAGCTTGGCTTTGGTTTCTTTTGTTGTTGGTTTTGGGGTTTTATTCAAGTTTAAAGTAATTTTCTGTCTTAAGAAAAATGAACTACCTGGTTGTCACAGTTTATTGATTTTTTTTATTTCACCCTCAAGAAGTTCTATACAGAGGTTACTCTGCAGTGGCTCTTCCATATTTCATCTTCAAAACTGCTTGCTTTTCAATTACAGTCTTTTCCCAAGTTCCCATTTTAGCTTTCTTCCTAAAAAGGCTCAACACAAGTCAGTTAAACCTACACAGAACCTGCACCCTGAGACTTGGAGATGAGTTCAAGTTTTGTTCTCTTTTCTAGCCCATTTTCCTTCATTTGTCTTCAGCTGTAATTTTGTAGCTATTTGAAATGAATGACTTTGATTGGCACCTGCCAAGCAGTGGAATGTATTGGACAATAAGCAGTTCTTGAAGGTGGTGATAAAAGTAAGAGTAACATGGCAAGCATAGGGATCTAAGTGATGCTGACAAGGGCCAAATTGTGATGGCCAAATGACTGACTCAGAAGGTCTTTTGGGGTGTTACTGGTATGCAGTGGTTGACCTACCAAAATTTGTCTACATGTTGTCAGGGTCATGGCTGCCCCGGGGTCTCTAATGTGTATGTTGTCTGATCCCATATAAGAGCTACCGTTGCACAAATTGTTGAAGAAGTTTGTTCTGTCTTTGATGGAAAGGTGTCAGAATACAAAATGTATTGCAGACCGGTCAGAGTGCCCATGTTGACCCTGGTCCACAGCTGAAATCACCTAGAGTGTGAACATCCTGTTTACTTTTACATCATGTGGACAGCCGTGTGTGTGCAGATTTTTTATTTTATTTATTTATTTATTTTTGGGAAGAAGACAACACACTGGTTGATGCTCTGGCCAATGTTTTGCTGGGAAATACGAGGTTCTTAAATTCATGTAGATGTCACCTTGACGCGTACCTCCTGCCGCACTGCAAAGCTTGTTCAGGGATGATTTGAGAAACATGACAAAAGATTCAGGTTTGATTTGGCCTGTACTGGACAAAACAATCCTTTAAGTAGATGTTCCTGTGAATTTGAATCAGCCCCGACTAACAGGAACATCTGCTTAAAGGATTTGCTTTTTTGCGTCATTCATTTCATGCTAATTTATTTCCTGAATGTCACAGCGAATGTGTCTGGATTTATTTATTTATTTTCTATTTTGTGCTTTGCCTTTATGTATTCTCTGTACTCACATTCTAATCTATGCTTGGCTCAAAACGTATACAGAAGAAAAGATTGCACGTAATTACATGCTACACAATTAGAACATCACAAATTAATTAACCACACGTGTATATTAAGAGCACCACATAAAAAGATAATTAAGTGTTTTTCTTTGTAGTATTGCAAAGAATTCTGTGTGCATGCAGATAAAGTGAAGAAATAATGTACTTTGGATTTACTCCAGTACAGAGTAAAATGGAGGTAGGAAGGATGTCCAGAAGAAGATAATTTCACATTATTGCATTCTGCCTGTGTAAGATAGTTATACATTGTTGAATGGTTAGAAAAAGTGACAGTTTAATGTGTTGACTAATTCCAAAGATCATGATCTGGTCAAGCATCTGTGTCTAAATAGGCCGACACAGAGATTGTACTTTGATGGGTCACAGCTGTTTAGATGGCATATAAGACAGATGGTTTTAGTGGGTGGTTGATGAGTGTATTTGCCCCGGCTAAACACACACATCTGTTAGAAATTACCTGGAAATTAAGTGCAGTGATGGGTAGTAGTGGATTGAAAACTTGGTCGTACGTGAACACACCACAGTGTGAACAGCATGAAATTCTTCCTCTGCATTTAAACCATTCACCAAGTGAAGCAGCAGGCAGCCAGAACACAGTGCTTCGGGAGCTGTGTGTGTTTACAAAGTAAATTTAAAGTATACTGCCTCAGTTTTAGTACAAAATAAGTATACTCGTATTACACTTGACTAACCTACTTTTTGCTAAGGGTATAATAAGGCTAAATACAAAAATTATTAACAATAAGCTATTGCAAAAAGGAACAGTTCATTCTGGTTTGAACGGCACAGTTAAGTTAAACTTGCACATTATCAACACAAAGCGCTCCAGATTCGCTTCGACAGTTTTCGCCCTCTTGGCTTTCCTTAGGTAGATGACGTGTTACTGCCCCGGAGCAGAAACGTTAACCCTTCAAGGGAACTCACAGTGTGAACATATAACGAGTCCCCTTTCTATAACGGTCCTCTTTTTGGACCAATTTTAGAGGGCTGAGTTCAGTTTCTTTAAAAAGGACTATATGTGAAAACACCCCTAAAGAAAGTATCAAATTAGTCTCCTGTTTTCATGTACACAAAGACATGCATTACGTTTGGTTGCTGCGGTCTTGCACTAGAATTAGCAACTCTGTGTAATTAGCAATGTGATGTGTCCTCAGATGTTTAATCAAATTACTCGTGACAAACGATGTACTTTTCTTTCCGCCCCGTAGTACACCCTATTAGTACAGATCTTGCAGTCTGCCTTACTCCCGTCGTTGTCTTTTATCTGAAAATATTTTCTAATCACTGGCAGTACTGGCAGTATATCTGAGGTTTTCAGTTCATTGTCTCCCCCAAGATATTGAAGTCAGACAGGACAACATATCATATCCGCCCAGAGTGATCAGTTGATGTAATGAAATAGGACATTGTTTAGCGATGTCGCTTACTCACGTATGAATAATTATTTTAATGAAGCCCGAAGCCCGAAACTGGTATCGCTGCAAACCTGGAGAATACCTCAGGTGTTCTCAGCAGTCTTAGGAATTGAACCCATGACTTCTTGATCGCCCAAACCACTACGCCACCCGCTGGCTAATATCACTGTGTTTTTAGGAGTGTCTAGATTTTTTTTTAAACATTGTAAGTCTTTTATATTTTTACAGTACAGAATATGCTTTCCTAAGCATGGTGTGGATATTGTTAGTATTTAGCAATTGAATGTTTAGTCACAAAAAGCAATATTTTTTATACTGTTTATAGGATTTGATACAGCAGAGCGATATGTTGAAAAAATTTGTGTACTTAGTTTAGTGTCAGTTTTCACATGTGGTACTAGAATGATATCAAGTGTTTCATGTAAATGTAATTTGCCCCCCTCTGGCACTAGTTGTGTAGATTCATGGAATGACAATGTCAAAAATCCAGCAAAATACTGAACTTCATATTTTGGTTAGCGTCCATCTCCCAGTGGACATCCCTTGTTCAACAAATGTGACTCATAAAGTGCTCAACAATGTCCTCTTGATTTGAGTGTATTAGAAAGGAAAACAACTGTTCGTGTACAAACTTCATAGTGCTGGGAAGTTGTGCAGAGAGGTGGTGAAAATGATGAGCAGAGTAGCAGAGCAGATTGTACTCCCAGTGTGTTATGAGTGCTGTCAGTGGTTGTTAAGAAACCCCAAGTTTTATGGGGGTTTATGGGTATCAGCAAGATTCAGTGTTGCTGGCTTTATAACGCCCGTCCATCTTTATGTCTCTTTTAGTCATCATGCATGAAATATGGTTATAGTTCACCTTCCAAATCAAGCACATGCTGGATTAAAGTAAGGTTTACAGATTGGTCATGTGACATCATCACATATTCTTAAGCTTGCAATAATTTTCAGGGGCAAAATACCCCAAACTGATATAATGGTTGTTGAACCAGTTGTTAAGTTGTTACATGTTCCAAGTACAATTGGGGTCTGTCACTAAGTAGTCTAGAGATACGAGTCAGTAATTCATACAGTCACTGGAAAACGTTCTCTCTCGTTCTGGTTGCTTCAAGTCAGAGAAACATTTTTTTGAGTCACTGAATGGCTTGCCTTTGTTAATGGAGGTGGCGTGCTAAGTATGGTTGTTACTAACTGGAAGACGGTGATGGGATATTTTTCACAGTGAATCATGCTTGCCACCGGATCTTGTATTACCATGTATAATCCATGCTCAAGACTGCAGGAACGGACTGAAGCGGGGACAGTTTGTGGACCATTACAAAAGCAAAGACCTCTGTGTCTACTGCTGCCCTGAGCTTGCAGTTCATTTTTCCAACAATTTCAAGGTTTTTGGGTCTTTCTTTTAGTCAGCATGTGGCGACCCTGCTTACTGTCAGCCAAGACTTACTCTGATCCACGTCAATCATGTTCTGTGTGAAAAGTAGTGTTTTTCTGGGTAGATTTTCTTTTTTCTCTCTCTCTACTCCATCTGCTTTTTCGTAACATCTGCTTCTGATCCTCCTTCTTTTTCAGAAAACAACCTGCAATCAAGTTATTGAGAAATTTGAAGTGTCTGCTAAGTCAAGAAGAGGTGACATCATCAAAAAGGCCATGGAAGGATAAACCTGTACATGTTCGTTACAGGCTGGTCCTCAGGTAGCCATGTGATGAACGTAGCATTGTTACAGTCTCTCCAGTTCTAAAAGCTAAACTTTTTTTGTCAAGGAGGTTGATCTCGCATTTTTTTTCATTCATTTTTTCATAACGTCAGCTCCTCCATAGTCTTTATTTCCAAAGTGACACCAAACTTCTCCAGATATTACTGCAGAGCTTGTGACGACTAGATTTTTTGAGACTGACCCCGTTTCTGGATGACTTCTAACGAGGTGGCTATTAGACGCCTAAAGCACTTTCTGCATGTTCTACTTTTCTTGGGCCTGCAGTGCATCAAAGACTTTTTGACTCAAAATATTATTCCTGTCCCCAAACTTGCTTTCTTTCATTGCTCTTAATTTATTCTGATAGTCCTAACAGTACTCTGTTAATTATGAGACGTATTTTACTGGAGTTTCTTGTACAAGGATTGTAATAACCTCTTTGTTAAGCATGGGTAGACTTGCACTTCTCATTGGTCCAGCATTTCGTCCAATATCCCTGATTCTCCATGTTCCCTTTTCTCTCTTTTTTGTCATGTCTGATTTTAATGTTTTCATTCTTTTTGTCATATATTACCCCAATAAATATTGAGGCATAACTTTGAATTATGGGCGCACTGTGTTTTTTACGGTTATGGTACCTCTTCAGGCGGTTTAATGACGCACATTTCTGCAAATGAGAATTCTTAACCCTTGATACTGGAGAAAGTATGTTTTATGGGCAACATGAGCATAGAATGGGGTGCATAACCTTCATTTCCAGGCTTTTGATAAAACTCTTGGAGATTCAAAAGCATTTTAAGGCAAATAATCCTTTTAAATAATTTCCCCCAAATTACAGACTTAAATTGAAAATGTATTCTATAGAATAAAGATTCTTTATATTTATTTTTATTTTTCAAAATCAAATGACTCGGACTGAAGGGCAAAAAAACCTGATCGGGACATCGCTAATCAGAACTCTTCAGCAGGCGAATGCATAATTTAACCGTCTAGCTCCATAAACGTTTTCCATCGGGGGGTCATATGTGACCCGCAGTCCACCCGGTGACGATCACAGCTCAAAGGACATCTAAAGAACAGCTTCTATAGTTGTTTAAATTGTGTTTTGATGGCCATTTCACTTTCTTCAGAAAAAAACAAGTCATTGGTTTATGAAAATGTGGTCATTATGAACATGACTTTTTAGAGCTGCATTTAAGAAGCTTCTTTTTAACTTATTACCAGAATAATCTAACATTTGGGGTAAAAAACAAAACATAACATCACAATGTGCTCCAGTAATGTGTTTATTTCTATTTCTATGAGTACTATTAATGTGCATATCAGTGTCCCATTACTGCACATTATATTTTATCTTTGCATTTTTAGTTGAGTACAGTCTAATATTCAAAATGCCTACTTATAACTGCTCAGGTTTTGGGTTTGGAGTTGATAGTGTTCCACAGTGACAAAACTGATAGAAGAGGAGCTCTCTAAGACACCATCTTATAGCAGTATGGTAAGTGTTAGAAACCATTTTAGTTCATTTGTATCAAAAAAGGTCCCTATAGAGTAGCTTCCAGAGCCTTACATTTATATGATGTACATTAGCATAGCAACACTCCATCACTTCCAGTGAGTAAGAAACATATTTTAGTGCACTAATCTGCCAAACTCATCCTATTAGTATATCAGTATATAGTATATTCTTTGTATTATTAAGGTGTATTAGAGCGTAACTGGGTGCTGAGTGTACCTCAGTGGTGCCATTAGCAGTCCTGGGATTTGAACTACTTAACCAGGAGGCCACCAGCTGCACAGGCTAAACCAGTAGTCCTCAATTGATTTGATCTACACATGGATCTATTTACGGGGTTTTGATTAGACTCTTTAATTCCAGTGAAGGGCAATTTTAATTCTAAAACATACCATGACAACGCTGCCAAATTTGTGGACACAGTTTAGGGAAGAATCTTTTCTATTCCAGCATGACTCTGTCCCAGTGCACAAAGGAAGGACCATAAAAACATGGCTGGAAAAGTTTAATTTGGAGGAACATGACAGATACCTGATCCCAATTCCTTCCAACACCTTTGGGATGAACTAGAGTGGAGATTGTAAGCCAGACCTTCTCATCCAACATCAGTGTCTGACCTCATAAATGCTCTACAGAATGAATGAGCACAAACTCAAATCTTTCTTCATGAATAATAATTATTTATTGATTTTCAAGCATCAACAAAAATACAATAAAAAGAAATCAACAAATGCCCCAGAAAACATAACCCCACCCGTTCCCATATCCACACACCCGCTTTCACACCCCTCTTTCCGTTCCCATACCCACTCAAAGGCAAATTGGTTAATATGGTGAAGAAAGAGAAAAAATGTAAATAAATAAATGAAACTCCAAAATCTTGAGGAAAGCCTTCCAAGAAGGTTGGAAGATATTAAAGGTGCAAAGGGAAAAAACAATTCCATATTAAAGCCTATGTATTTGAATGCAATGTCATTGAAGTCCCTTTTGGAATAAGGATCAGGTGTCCAAACCGTTTGCCCATTTAATATATCACATAGCTCCCCCGTACACGTGTTTGTGTAGATAAAGTTTTCAAGGTTGTTCCCCCTGTAGTCTGTAAAGTCTAATACAGCTCCATAAGATCAGCAATTTACAGTAAATATTCGTGGCTGGGGGGAGGTGCGTGATGTGATTTAATTCTACAACCACTAGAAATCCCTCTCTAGACTTTTCATAGCTGTTTCAAAACAGAGTAGCATTTTTCCCTGTTGCTGACTCATTTCTCCATGCCCGATACAGGTGGAATCTTAAAGAGGCTTTTGCTGTAATTATCCCCACAGTAATCTGCATCTCTAACGTAGACAACCATTACCACCTCCTTCTTCATTTTTGTTCTTTCTTCTCCTTCATTGCCTCCATTCTTCTTCTCTCTCTTCCTCCGCCTCCCCTTCTTCTTCTTCTTCCTCTCCCCCTGCTCTTTTCCTCTTTCTCTTTTCCCTCTCCTTATTCTCTTCCTTGTGTAACCCCTCTTCTTCACCCCCTCTTCCTCCTCTTGCTTTTGTCTTATTTTTCTTCTCCTCCTCTGCCTCCCCCTCTTCCCCCCACTCCGCATCCTTCTCCTTCTCATTGTGAACTGATTTATGGAAGACGACCGTTGTCCCTCACCTTTAACGCGCGCTATCAGTCCAACAAATTGCTGCGGGTTGTGAAGCGAACTGTTAACGCTGCTCAGTGAAGCAGCCCGTGGGTTTTATGTGCTGAAAGTTCAGGCTCATTTGTCTGGTCCACTTCATCTCAGCTGAGGACTCTCAGTTGTCAGTCTGGCGGTCTGTGAGCGTAAAAGTCAGGGGGTTTGAGTTTAGAATGCCGGTGTGCAGGAGCTGTTCACACCTTTAGGTTTCAAGCCACGCTGGTGTGTGTGTGTGTGTATTGCTTTAAAATAACACTCATGCTCTCTCTCGCCGTGGATTTTGCTCCCCGTCTCACCGAAAGTCCAGCTCGTGGTGCTGCGGCACGGACAGAATCCGAGATCCGACCCACAGAGCACACAGCAGCCGTAGTGGTCGTAATGGACCGGTGTAAGATGAACTTCGGCACGGTGGTTGTGGCTGCCGGACTGTCCGGCTTGCTGAGCTTCGCTCTCCTGGCCGTGGCCATCGGAAGCGAGTACTGGTACATCATCGACCTGGACCAAACTGGGAACTCGAGCTGGGAGTTCACGCGGTCTCACGCGGGGCTCTGGAGGATCTATGAAGGTACTGGCTGTGAGCTGCTCCACGCACACAACTTTTCAGTGGCAGATGGGAAGGGACTGATAATACGGGCCACCTGTTGGGTAGATGTTTGGTGTGACGATCTGCAGTTGACAATAAAACTTTCGGGGGTATTTGATGTCATTTAATTTTACAACCAACGTTATAACGTTCTCATAACAGTCGGTTTCAAGCATTTTTTCCTGTAACTGACTGTCGTTTCTTCATCCTCGACGCGTGTTAAAGAGGCGCGTACTTTGATGATGCCAACAGTGTAATCTGCATTTTCTGAGAGTTTAATCCTAGACACCCTCTTCTCCACCTCCTTCTTCATTTTTTCTTCTTTCTCCTCCTCTTCTATCTCCTTTTATTTTCTCCGTATCTGCTTTTTTATGTTTCATGCTGTTCTTCATTCATTTCATCGGAGAGAACAATGCAGACAGCTCACCTAGACTCTCATATATAGTGAGGTTTCCCATACAAACAAGCACAACGTCCAAACACAATGGATTGATAAGTAGAGGTTTCACTTGCGTGCAATATTTACCTTGTGTGCTATATTTATCTTGCGTGCAATATCTCTGTTGTCAATATCTGCTGCTACCAAACAGCCGAGTATGTGTGTGTGTGTGTGTGTATATATTCTATTTTTGTATTATTGGCATTTCTATATTTTATGTAATATACTGTTGTGTAGTATAGCTTGTATTATATATTTTTCTGCTCTTACCTTTGTACTGTCCACTTTCTGCTGCAGCTATGCTAATTTCCCACTTGTGGGACTAATAAACCTTATCTTTGATGTAGTGCCAGCAAAAATTGCTTCTCTGACTTGACACAACAATGAAACCAGTTTTGCTGCTATATATTTATATTTAAACCATTTTCACCAGATATTTTAAAGAGTTAGGTGTAGCTGTCACCCCACCAGGGAACCAGAGCAAGAACCCATCATAGTTATTAACACAAGAACCTATGGTCTCAACTGTAAGGCTATAGAAATACTGGTGAATTCTCTGTTACTGCATTTGGCAATACTGGACACAAATGGTCAGAAATTAAGTCTAATTTCATTTCTCATTACAAATGTGCAGTATTTGTTCTTTTATAAAAACTGTCCTCATAACCGTAGACTAAAACTGGAATAAACAAGGAAGGATCCACTGCTGATTTTTTTTCCGTTATTTTTGCTAGAAAGTGCACCAGAAGCCCCCATTCATCTTTACCCATTTGCCATAGCCTGGGGTGGCTGCAATAATGTGGGCTTAATAATAAAAGAAAAAAAAGTGCATGGTGGATGCATGCGGCTGTAGTTTTCTTTCTCTTTAACCCTGGATCTTAGAGGTACACATGTTTTTTTTGTTGGCCTCGAATGCACAGACAATGATAACTAATCTCAGAGCTTTGCCTCTGTGTTCATGGTTAGCCGGCACTAAGCTGAGCCAAATGGTTATATAAAACAGAGCCATGGCCTATAACTATCTCCCCCCATTTATAATAGAACAGCCACAGTAATTGGTAGAATAATCTGAGCACAATAAATGTAATTTGCTGTCCCTCACGGCAGCACCTCCTTTTCACCTTTTTAGCACAGAACGCCTGACTCTTCTGTTATACTGTAAGGCTGAGCCGTGTAACGGTTGCTAATACATGCTGATGAATTGTGTAAGCTGGTGTAACCCATGTTTCTGTATTGCATGCAGAAAAGAATGGGAGCTATCATGCCATCTCCATCTATATGAATGCGACGGAGCCCAGCGAGCAGGACAAGCACCTTTTGAGTGAGTTTCTGAAACCCCTCTCTCTCCATTAACCTTAATAAGAGAAATGGAGTGAATTAAACCTTGTGATTGGTGAGCACAAGCTTTGTTTCCACAAGGGGCTTTCCCCAAGATTGTTGTCTATAAGAGTCATTACTGAGACCAAAAAGGACACAT
>JBBMFX010075522.1:0-10400 GCA_037832545.1 Rhabdalestes septentrionalis
TAATGCCAATTCAATTGAGCAACTAATTCCCTCTCTTTTCAAGTGAATTCTTTTAAATAAGCGCTGTTTAGAAGAAGGTTAAATGGTTGATTACTGTATTCCTGCAGAACTACTTTGCTGGCCGAATGGTTTCTGCTGGATTACTTAAGAAACCCTGCTTGATAAGAAAATCCTAATTGACCGTAAACTAAGTCATTGATTTAGCAATACGGTGAATCAGCCTACACTGATTCTGGTGGAGAACATCTAGATCAAGTCAAAATTTTATCCCACTATTAATATTAGTAGGGAATATTGGGATTTAACTTAATATTAGTATTTAATCATTAATAAACCCTACATAATGGTGGAGGATGCAGGCATAGCATGTAAGTTTCCCTTTTTCTGAACCAGAACCTGATTTTAAGCTAAAATGAAACATCGTAACTGAATTGACTCATGTTGAAGTGATTTGTCCAAAGTTGTGTTTTGTGTATACGTTACAAGTACAGTGTCTGAGAGCTCATTATCCTTTATATAACTGCAGTAAGTAATTCAACTCGTACCGGCGAAGAAACCCCGGGTGGAGTGTGTTACTAAAACTTAACTTTGGCGAAGAAAACCTTAAGTATAGTTATTAAAAGGGTGAAACAGGCGAAGAAACCCCTGTTTTCCACCTAAATCATAAAAAGGCACACAATTAAAGCCAGCTTGCTGATACCGGCGAAGAAATCCTGGCACATTTGTTACTAAAACTTACCTTTGGCGAAGAAAACCCAAAGTATAGTTATTAAAAGGGTGAAACAGGCGAAGAAACCCCTGTCTTCCACCTCAATGCATAAAAGGGCTCATAATTAAAGTAATCCAACTGATACCGGCTAAGAAATCCCGGCACAGTTGTTAATAAACTTACCTTTGGCGAAGAAACCCCAAAGTATAAGTTATTTCAAAAGGTGAAGCAGGCAAAGAAACCTGTGTTTTCCACCTTAGCGCCTTAATAGCCCATAATTGAAGTAATCATACTGATACAGGTGAAGAAACTCCTGCACAGTGTGTTACTGGAGCATCATTTTGGCGAAGAAAACCCAAAATTATTGTTGTACAACAGGAAACAGGCGAAGAAACCCCTGTTCTCCATTTGAAGGCCTACAGAGCTCTAAATTTAACTTCTGAGCAAAACCAGCTAAATAGATTAGCTACCTATTAAGGAGGGTTATAAGTTTGGGCCTGTTTTTCTGTTAAGGAAAAGCAAGTCAGTCTTCTAGCACTGGGCTAGAAGAGGTGTTTCTGTGGTTTTTCTCTTGTTCTTGTGGCTTATTAAAACACAGTGAGGTCATAGCGCCGTCTAGACCACATGTTCGGATCCGGCTGAATAGGGTTGTTAAGTTTCAGCTCTGTTTTAAGCATGTGCTGCTGTGTTTTGTGGTAGAAATCAGGTTAATGTGCTAGCAGAATACACGTGGCTGAAGCTGTGAATATAACCAGCACATGGGGATTAGCATAGTGGAAGGCTATCCACACCATTTGGGCTTTGTACTGTGATATCAGCCAGGAAGTGACTCATATAGGAAGTGACTCAGACAGGAAGTGACTCGGGAAGTGAGGCCCCTAGGGACCAGGGTCAGTAGGCCAAGAAAATTACCGCTGCTCCCTAGTGGGCCACCCCGCCATTTTCAACCCATTACACTCCCCCATTGAGAGGCCTATTCAGGCAGTGCTGCAAAGTTTTATTTAGAATTAAGATACACTCATACTTTGCTTTAAAACAGAAAACCGCCTTGCGCCCTGAATTGTTGTTTGATAATCAACCAGTCATTCAATAATTGTACTCAATCAGTTAATGTTAAGGCCATTTAGGAGATTAATGGGTCAACATCCTGCAATCATTAAAGAAATAAATAAACAAATATTTTAATTTGGCTGACTATTAATCTTGGTAGTTGAACTAACACTTAAATGATTAAGTAGTTAATTAATTAATCCCCCTATGGTAATTGATTCCAAATTTAGATTAATTAATTAATTTTAATTAATTAATTAATCCAATTGATTAAAAATAATTGATAAATTATTTTAATTAAAAAAATATATATATTCAGTGGGAGACTGATGTTGCTTCAGAGAAACAGTTGGGACCCCTTAAGATTCAAGAGCCATTAAAAGCAAAAAAACTGCCGACAAGTCACCACCTGTAGCCTACAAGAGCAAGTCAAAAAGGGGTCAAGAAACCACTACTGAATGGGTCCATCGCAATCACCTAAAACCTGCAATCACCAGACCCAACTTAAATATGGGAAACCAACTTTGACCCACGAATCAGGCTCAGCCAAGGAAATTCAGGAAAGCACGACACCCCCACAGAGATGCCACCTGGTCAGAATCTCAGGTAGAACAAATGGGAGACTGCAGGTCTGAATACCAAGAACTTTCCATTATTAAAGCAGGTCATTTGCCTGCAACCTGCATTTACTTTATCTGTTTCTCTCCCCCTTCCTGAGAGACACCCAATCAGGACCCCTCATACTGTCTCTCTCATATTTTTGCTCAGGTTTTCTTTTTCACTCATTGTTTTGTGTTGTTGTTTTAGTTTATTGTTTTTGACAAGGACCTGGGTGGCTCACACGGGCCCGGGAAATTTTCGAAGAGGAGCCAGTTTAAGTTTATTTTACTCCTACCTTGTCTTTCGTAAGTCATAGCAGGCCACTGTCGAACTGCAACCTAACCGTACCTCTTTTGTTTTGTCAACAAGCCTGTCATACCCTACCTTCTAACCTTCGCTGCCGTTCCAAATCTCCCTTTTCTAGTAACCAAGTGGGGGTCACTACTAAGCTATGTAGTATCTATCACATATGCTTAAACTATTTGGGAAATTGGACCGTTTTCATGTTTTGTTGAATGTTTTGTTTGGGGAATAGCTGAACCATTTTCATGCCATATCTTTATTCATGTCACTGTGTGAAATAAGTATTTGCCTACAACCCACCCAGAGTTCTGCCACCTACAGATTGGCTATGTGCCCATTTGGCACACAGACTACTATCAATCTATCAATTAAAGTTACTACTGATCTTAATTCATTATGTGTATAAAGCACATCAGTCAACAGAATCATTGTCTTCCATTCCAACCTCTCCACCACCATGGGCAAGACCAAAGAGCTGTCATAGTGTAAGAACCTCCCCTGGGGCCCCAAGGAAGGCAAGCGAGTCCACACTCTTCCATTTCTTTTACTTGCTTTCATTTTTCAACCGATACAAACAAAAGGCACGCTGGCCAGGAATGCAAACAAAAGGACTGCTATTTTTAAACTAATGATCCGCAAACACCCAGTGCACTAAACCCTCTTAAATACCCCTGACTACAGATGTTAGCAATTACCTCATTATAGAGGGCAGGTGAAGACAGAGAGCAATAGGCACACCTAACTGGTTTAAGGGTCACCCTGTGACATGACAGTTCCCCCCTCTCCACGGCGCAACTCCCGGGGTGCCCAAAATTACCATCACAACAAAAAAAGTACAAGCAAACCCAAGTGGTGAAACGAAAAGTTGGAGGAGGGGAGGCGGAGGCAGCAGGCAGTTTCCCATGGACCCTCCTGTTGCCATCAGACCCAGGATTACCTCCTGGCCGGCGTCCCGCACGACCAGGGCGGCCTGGGTTGGCCCCATGGAGCTCTCCCGACTGCCAGTCCAAGTGTTTATATCGGGGCTCCCTCGAGTTACAGTCATTCGGTGACCTGCCCCCTAACGGGAGCCCCTCATTGTCCTTGACCGAGAGGTCCTCCCTGTTGGCTTGGTTGGGGTCCTTTCCCCAGACCCCTTCAGTGTCCATAGGAGTCCCTTCCCCATCTCCGGGTCTCCACCCTGTCCTGAGACCCTTTTGCTGCCCTCCCAGTCAGCTTTCCTCCCTCCCACCCCTCCATCGCCCTCTATAATCTCACTATCCCCCCACCACCCCAAATTTTCCCTTTTCCAAAAAGGGTTTTTTACCCTCCTACTCCTTGTAAAGGTGCCGTTCAGTGAGGCCTTGCGATGACCGGGGCTGGAAGATTAGCCCTCTTCGTTAGCCGCTGGCTATCCGGGCCAGCTGTGAAACGAACCCCTCTAGCCTGCAAGCCCACAGGGCCAGTCTGTGAGCCCAGAGAGTTAGCCTGCGAGCTAGCCACATTTATGAGTCTTGCCTCCGGTTCTCCCCCATCTTGTGGCAATTGCAGGGGGTCTTTGGGGTGGCGCTGCGATGAGGTTAGATAGTGGAGTGGCATAGGCTCAAAGCATGGCCACCACCTTCCACAACTGAGCGATAGCCGCAGCCACCCCAGCTCCTGAGAGGGGAACGGAAGAGCCCTCTCTGCTGATGCCTTCATCAGCCGGCTCCGTGCAGGCTGCCGCGCCTGCTTCCTCCTATCATCTAGAGGACCCTGGCGATACGCCAGTGGGAGACCCAAAAGAGCCACCTCCTCCAACCTTCCTGTCGGTGGGTTCACCGCAGGTTTAATTCCCTGCTGATCTCCTGCAGCGCCTCGGTTTGGTTGGCAAATCATTCTGTAAGGACCTCCCCTGGGTCCCCAAGGAAGGCAAGCGAGTCCACACTCTTCCATTTCTTTAACTTTTGCAGATGTTAACAATTACCTCATTATTGAGGGCAGGTGAAGACAGAGAGCAAAAGGCACACCTAACTGGTTTAAGGGTCCTCTCTAGGGGTCTCCCTGTGACATGACACATAAGATTTCAGGGACAATATTGTAGACCTGGACAAGACTGTCTTACCAGTCTTACAAGACCATCTGCCAGAAGCTTGGTGAGAAGGTGACAACTGTTGGTACAAATATTCAGAAATGGAAGAAATATCAAATGAGCATCAATTGCCCTCAGTCTGGAACTTCTTGCAGTATCTTGCTTCATGGGGTAAGGATGATCATGGGGTGAGGGATCAGACCAGAACTACACAGGAGGAGCTTGTTAATGATCTGAATGCAGTTGGGACCACAGTCACTAAGAACACCATTGGTAACAAACTATACCATAATGGATTGAAATCTTGCAGTGCCCGTAAGGTCCCGCTGCTCAAGAAGGCACATGTACAGAAAAACGTTTGCCAGTGTACATCTAAAGGATTGAGAGAAGGCTTGGGAGAAAGTGCTGTGGCCAGATGAGACCATCAATCTCTTTGGCATCAACTCAACCACTGTGTTAGGCTGAGTATGACCCCACAGTCAATAATGGAGGTGGAATCATTATGCTTGGGGGGGTTTCTCTTCAAAGGGTACAGGATGACTGCACTGAATTGAGGGGTCAATTGATTGGGCCATGTACAGTAATTTCTTAAATGAAACCCTCCTTCCCTCAACCAGAACAGTGAAGATGGGTTGTAAATAGGTCTTGACAATAGCCCAAAATATACTGCCAATGCAACAAGGAAGTGGCTAAATAAGAAGCACATTAAGGTCCTGGAGTGGCCTAGCCAGTCTCCAGACCTCAATACTATAGAAAATCTGTGAAGGAGGTAATCCCTAAGTTAAATTTAATACCTTTTAAAAGCTTTTTCACTAACCTCTGAATTTTTTAACCATCACAACACTGAGTTGCAAGTGTTAATCATCATAATTTCTAACACAGATTTTGAAATATATAACACTATACAACAGAAAAGTTTTACCGACTTTACAGACATGACGAGGAGAGGGCTGGGCACACAGCCCTGGTTGGCCGCTGTGCTCAGAATGGTGATGTCAGATGCTGAGGAGTGGTGGTGTTTACTGAACTGAATTCTATGAACAGCAATCCCATATAAGTGTAATTTTTGTCCAGGTGGAGATGATGGCATCATTCGTAGAGTGTAGAGGACAAAAAGGCAAACTGCAGTGGGTCCAGTGAGGAGAGGGTGATTTTATGTGTGTCATGATGAGCAGCTTGAAATCATGATGATGTGTGTGAATGCTAATAGACAATATTCATTGGCAGGACACTGACGATTCCTTTGGCACAGGGATGATGGTTGTGGCTTTAAAGCATA
The DNA here is from genome assembly GCA_037832545.1 of Rhabdalestes septentrionalis. Lineage (NCBI taxonomy): Eukaryota > Metazoa > Chordata > Actinopteri > Characiformes > Alestidae > Rhabdalestes > Rhabdalestes septentrionalis. The sequence continues at coordinate 5,992 of JBBMFX010075522.1, forward strand.
TTGTAACAATGATGATGTTCATAGATATATTGAAGAGGTCTTTGAGAACATCTTGTAGTTAGTCTGCACTTTAAGCACACATTTTACTCACACCAGCCATGTTCACACAGAGCACTAGGTCATTGGGGGCATTGTGGATAGGTTGGCATTTTCTATTCTTAGGGCAGCCTTACCACCTGATATGTGGGGGTGTCTTGATTTCTCAGGAGTGTGCACTTTGCACTTACCCATGACCCACAGCCGGACAGACACTTGATACCAGTAGCTGAGACGTAGGTGGGGCTCAGTGCAGTACTGGCCAGTGATGTTTACAGTCTAGGCTGTTTGCCCCCACATTACAAAGTCCATTTATTGATAGAATTTACAGATTTGAGATTAGTGTGATTAATATGTCCAGCCACAAGACATAGTCCAACTTGGTGTGAAGTCAGTGATGGGCTCTATACAAGTTTGGCAAGAACATATTTGTTTAGCCGTAGCATTTGGTGGTATTTACATCACAACTTAGAGCATGGTGGTGAATTCCTGTGGTTTCAAGCTCTGGCAGTAGGAGCAGTAACTAGAGACCAGCACGGCATTCACACACCAGTCAGTGTTGATCTAACACACAGTCAAGCATTTCTCATCCTGCCTCTGGCCCAATTCTGCATAGCTATTTCCAAAATACATCCGTCTCAATGAAGAGTAGAATGAATGAGATAGCTGCCCGGCTAGCATGAGCTTTTAGACTAGCATGGAGTCTCGCTCGCCATGCCTGCACTTCTTTGCACACAACTTGCAATATCTCCAGCCAGCAGCATTAGGTGACAATATATGTCAGGGTTGGCAACACTCATGCACTGAGCATGAGAAACATGCATCTGTCATCTCACACTCTCATGCCTTACCTGTCCCCGCAGGCTAGGACATGTTTCGGTGCAGCTCTGATGATATCAACATGTTTATGAAAGTGGTTGTGGGATTAGTTGGGAACTAGTGGATGATACAATAGAACTCTCATCAGAATGTTTCCCAACCAGAAGCCATGAGTGAATAAAACAATCTGCGATGCTCTGAGATCGTACACCACTGCCTACAAGACAGGGCTCATCTCTGGGAACATGGACCAATACAAGTCTGCGTCCTACCAGATATGTAGTTCAGTTAAACAGGCAAAGTGGTGCTATGTGGAGAAATTCCCAGCTACAACAGGAACCTATGGAAAGGACCGAGGACGATAATGGACTATAAACAAACATCCACCTTAACGGTGAGAGCTGACGCTACACTGGCTAACGAGCTGAATGTGTTTTATGCTCACTTCAATGCTGCAGCCAACAATGCCGGGGAATTAGCTATGCACACACAGAGAGCACCAGTGAGGGAAATGCTCTCATTACTACAGAGCACACTGTGATGAATGCCTTCAAGAGATTGAACAACAGGAAAGGAGCAGGTCCAGATGCCATCTCAGTTTGGATTCTGAGAGCCTGCGATGACCAGCTAGTCCCAGTGTTCACTGAGATCTTCAACCTGTCGCTGGCTCAGGCAGTAGTTCCCACATGCTTCAAACAATCCATTACTGTCCCTGTACCTAAGAAATAACAGCCTGCTTGCCTGAATTGTTACCACCAAGTAGCACTGACCACAGTGATGAAGTGCTTTGAGTGACAGAGACTTCATCACATCTTCACTTCCTGCCACTATGGATCCAGTACAGTTTGCATACGGGACAAATCATTCCACTGACAATGCCATCCCCTCTCTGCTATGTCTCAGAGTGTGTTTGAGAACTACTGCACCTGTACTACTGAGGGCATCCTGATGGGAAACATCTGCACCTGGTTTGGGAACAGCACCAAGCAGGACAGACAACATCTTCAAGGAGTGTTGCACTCAGCCAAACGCATCATTCTCTCTGAGCTACCTGACCTACAGTCCATCTAGACCCAGCAGTGACAAATTAAAGCCAGGAAGATCATGAAAGATCTCTGTCATTCTGAAAATTGACTTCTTTCTCTGTTAATTTCAGGGAAGGGCTTCCACTCCCCTAAAGCCAATACAGAGAATGAGGAGGAGCTTCTTCCCTCAGGCTATTTGGGCCCTGAATCAGGTGCAGTTCCAGTCTCTGTCATTACATCTGGTAGTACTATGCCCCTGCAATTTATCATCTGCAACATCTGGAACTGTGACTATTACTCATATTATATTCATATATAACATTAATAATCCCCTCATTCAGTTCTTATATGTATATTATGTATATTATATGTATATTACAGTTTTTCTCCTTTGGTTTGGCTAATTTCTTGAAACCCGAAATGACATTGTCAAAACAACATGGACAAATCTCCAAACAACCTTGCCATGATTCAAAACAGAATGGCATTTCTCATTGATTTCATCAAATTGCAAATGTCTTAGTACATGTCTCAAGTGTCTCAGTGCATCTTTGCAAATGTTATTGTACAAGCAGCCTGCAGTTCGCACAATTAGCCCACATTTTGCATTTGATCTTGCTGAACTAAACTGACTAGTTGATTCTCAGTCTAATGGTAGTTCTCTCCCAAACATGTCAGCATGATTTCATTCTGATAAGTCCTCATTGGCACAATGGTCTTCAAATTAGGGCTACAATTATATGGTTGTCAACCATTGCCTCACAATGACAGAGGCAGGTCTTATTTATATTATTGATACAATTTTTAGTTATTCCAGTCACTGGGCAGTGATGCATTACAATTATACGTAAAACAGAAATGCCGTTACATTGGTAACTCATTCTGTAACAAATACATAAGGCAGACATTACAAATTGTGATAGTGTTTTCCTTCGATTTCTATGACTAGGATTGGATGACAATCTCTTATGGGTGGCAGAGGAAAACTTCTCAATTAAAAACAAGAACAAGATATCTCCAGCATGGTGATTGCAAATAATGCTCTCACATTGAGACAGATCCGTAATGCAATCCTTTAAAACAATGGCATATTACAAAATGTCAACTCTATCAGCATCTCCACAATTGACCAGGAATCACCTAACATCCTCATGTTTGTCGATGTGGCTGGTTTCAACCTGGCCATGGGCTGCAGACGTGGCCGTAACGTCATCGGCCAGCGGGCCAAGGTAGATGTCCCAGGCCAGTGCTGGGCAGTTTAACAATGTGGGCTGCCATATCAGAGAATAGTGTGGCCATACACATCCCCAGTTTAGGCCTATACAACACACAAAAGGTCCTCATTTTCTTGAACCATCTTTATAGTGATTTGGTCCCAGAAAATGAGAGAGGTCTCGAAGGGCCTCATCTACCAAACTATGTGATCGTGTGGGTCAATGTGAATTTCCAGTGTGGCTCATCAGGGCCTGGTTCACTGACTATCCAAGGTTGCTCCTGGAGATACTTCCAACATACTCTCCTCTCATTAATCAGATTAAGAAGCTTTTTTTCCACGTGGAGGTGGAGAGTGTATGAAAATTGGGCTCAAGACCAGAGCTCCCTGCTCCATGCAGTGGAGTGAACATCACAGGGGATCAGTGAAGGGGTGGTTCAGACATGGAATAATATCCACTGCGATGTGAACAAAAATCTATGGGCAAACAGAGAGCAGCATATGGACAGCACGAGAATGAGGATAGTGGCCAGGTGAGGAAGGGTTACGACAGCGACTAGTGAAAGTATTATTGTAGTTGTGAAACTTTATTTAAAGCACTGTAGGCTAGAAACATTTTTTCTCATTTTTTGTTTGTGTTTATGTTTCGTACACTGTATATATTTTCTTTTTATGTACTCTAATGTCTGGAAGCTACTTTATGAGTGTGAATTAAAAATGGTTACAATTTCCTTGGCAGTATGAGTTCAGTGTGTGTGATGTCAAACTTTGGAGGCTGCTCTTACTGTAAAATCCTTTTTTTCAGTTTTATACATAATTGTATTCTGTTAGCTAGACCTCGGCAAGAGTGACAAAATATTTAAGCATCTTGACATGCAGTTCTCACACAATGCCAAAGGGACAATTCATTTTGGGGGGCACTCAATATTTATATGAGGAAGGAATTTTGTTTTGACACATGCATAAACTGTTTTGGGAGAGATGTGAGCTTTTGCAGGTGACTATGGTGTTATGCTGAAGAATCCAGGTGATTTTAAAGCTCTAAGTGAATGCAGATGAGTCAAAGCAATTGAGAAAGATCTATGCAATTTTGATGGTAGTGACTCTTTACATGGGAAAGATATCTAGTTTTGAAGTATGTATGAACAGTTTTGAGAGAGATATGAGCTTTTGCTAGTGAGCTGAAATGTTGCACAGAACTCCAAGTCTGTTTGGCCAAATTACCTTGTAGTTTCAAGTAGACTTGTAGTCAAGACCGCCTAAACCAAGACCAAGACAATACCAAGACCAGAGGGTATCGAGACCAAGACCAAGAC
>JBBMFX010075533.1:0-24262 GCA_037832545.1 Rhabdalestes septentrionalis
GTTCATTCCTCTCATGTGCCAAATAATGAATTCTGACCAATTAGTGAGAGAAGAGAGCCATTTTCATAAAGCCTTGAAGTGTGGAAGGAGGTGCTTGGCTCTGAAATCACCCAAAAAACCTCATTCATTTTTCTCAGACTCTCTGTGATTTGAGAAAACAATTTCAGATCCTTGGTTAACCACCATAAGCATATGGCCCATGTATAATTTACTTAAGGGGAAACATGGCTTCCATCTTCAACATGGATTTAAAAGGAGGGCTGTCCCGCTGTGTGAGGCACGTGAATTAGCTCACTATTCCGCAGCACAGCAGCAAGTGGAACGGCCAATGCATACCTTCCACTGCTGGTTGGGGTCTAATGGCATTCTTAAAGGCTTTTTTTCATACCCTGGCACCTTTCCTAATTTGATAACTTGTGATAAACAGTGATTTATGTCAGGTGAAATACTCAGTGCCCCTAAAGAGCAGAGAAATATGTCCAGGACACAAAACAGCCTTAAATGAATGGGCTCACATAATCACTTATTTCCTGTGAAATCCCTAGAATTAGAGTGAATTGGGTGATTGTAAGGTTTAAGCCAATCACTGATAACCAGCATTTCAGGAAAACTTCCATTTTTTATTCTTCAGTCTTATCTCAGCGATAACCTGACTTCTTGCTGCATTAAAAAGATCTGTATCCTTCTTTCTGTGTTTAGGAAGCATCCTTCTTTTAAAGTATTCTCAGAAAAGTGGAAACTGAGGCTGTGCCTCAGGAGGGGAGACTATCCACAGGCCTCTGGCATGCTGTGACTATTGTCCCTGGATCCATATCAAACCTGCTGATGGCAAGGTCCAAACAACTTCCAAAAAAACTCCTCTTTTATTAGGATGATAAATCTCAAACACAGTGTGTGCAAATGCTGGCCATGTTGGGAATATCCATTTTCAAAATTGGCAGTGGCAATGCTCACTGGGGGTCCTACACAACGCGGCTCCCAATGCTGTGACACTACAGCCTCAGGGTGTGCGGCTCTCATATGAGGATTCTGTGTGCACCTGGCGCACTGACCACAAAGCTCCATCTAAGACTTTAGAATACGTCAATAGGGGAAGAGAATGAACTTTACCTGAGGAAGTCCTCACAAGAAGAGCATATTTTCAGATCAAATGAGGCTCTTAATTCACATTGGAGCTTGCTGGAGGCACCTGTGGGTTTGGCACGGTCATTTCGAAGGAGTGAACTAACAGGAAAAGGAAGGCAAGGCTGTTGTTGTAACTTGTGAGCCAGACCTGTTAGCTGTACGCAGCCCAACCACTAAAGAAGCTGGCATTCTTATGGGTCTAAACTGTTTTTCATTTGAAAACCCGATGACTCAAGTCATTTGTTGGAGTGAGCAACTCGACTGATCTCCTTAGAGCATTACGGCTTTATGGCACTGGTCAAACTGAACTCTCAGTTTATTTATTCTCCTCTACAATTTACTAGATACATTATATCTACAACACCTGGCATCAAGCTACTTGTAGCCTGCCACTCTGAATAACCTTTTAGATCAATGATGTTTTTAGAACTAAATTCCAGTCTAGTTTCGGGTTTAGTGGCTGTACCAATACCAGAAGAGACAACAGAAACCACTTCAAACATCTGCTGAAGAGCTTTAGAGTGACATCACTGCCCAGAGACAGAGGAACTCAGTTAAACTTTAAATTCTGTATTCATTTGTGTTTCTCTGTTCAGTTTTTTGTGTAATATAAGATAAACATGTGGGAGAAGGCCATGCAATTGTAAATAGACTTTTGGGGCAAACGCCATGACTTTAAATGTGATGATGTTAAAATGGATCAGCTGTCCCTTTTCTCTAATTACTACTAATACATTCCATTCCTCCGGTTCCTGTCCTCTTCCACGCTCTTCTGGGATGGGAAAGGAGCAGTGAGAAGTGAGGGGGAGGACAGAAGCAGTAGCAAACATTTCTGGATGCATCCCTTGTCAGGTCTTGGACATAGACTTAGTTTTGTTAGTTTTATTTCAACCAGACAGCTGAATACTTATTTCTGTACACATACATAGAAAAGAAAGAAAAAATATTTTGCAGTCCAGTGTCATCGAGATGGTTTATGCTTAGGAGATAAATCAACTTTCTGACTACAGTTCACCCTTTAAAAAAATTGCAATAAGGCTTCTTCACCCTCACACATCTCATTGATCAAAATTGGTCTCTAGAGAACCTCCTCTAACAGTAATTCTACGGCACCATTCGAAGACCCCTTTTCACACCCTTATTTTGAAGACCTATATGTGCATGGACCTACATGCTTGAACAGGAGACAGTCAAAGAAAACAGAAAGGAAGATCAATTAGTGAAAACACAGTTAAGAAAATAAAACTAGAAAAGTCCTTTAGTTTTTATTGAATCACTGCAGGCACCATTTCTCTGAGTATAAGACATGGCCATGCCTCACAGACTTCCCTGACCTTTGGCCAGACGTGCTACTAGCGGGGAGAGTCACAGACAGGCCGCCCGGGCTGAAAAGGAGATGAAAGTTCCGTTAGAGGAGAAAGGCTGGTGCAGACCCAACACTGCACACAGTGAGGATGTAGCCTCTTCCATGCATTCCCTCACAGCCTGTACAATACAAACACACTTCTCACACTACAGAAAAAGTTGCAAATACAGTTAAACGCTCATGAAGAGAAGGTCATCCCTGGAAGCAATTTTGCACAGCACTCATAACCAATTAAACCAGTAATTCTTTCTAAGTGCTGGTCATATGATAACCAGTAATTTCACCCCTGTTACTTTGCTGTGAACCTGTGGCGTGAGTCTACGTGAATTCCATCAATGATGTCATTGTTCTCCAAGGCAAACTCTTTGATATTTTGAGTTTGTAATCTTTTCAGGTTCAGGAAAAATCACACAGGATGAAAAGTTAGACTGTGTTACTCAAGCGAACTTGGTTTTATGTTATTAGGCGTATAATACAGACACTGAAATCATTGTTTTGAACATTCTTGGCATATAGTTTCAAGCTTATAACACTCGAGACTCATTAGCGCATCGCTGAGACCCCAGACATGCTCCACTCCTCCTTTACCTTCCTGCATCATTTTTAAAACATGACATATTCTCTTAACTGTCTCCATCCTGCTGCCACTGTTCACTCAAACAGCACACCATGACTTTAATGAGTAAACAAAAAAACAGAGCAAATTAGTTTCACTGTGCTGTTTCTAATAGACCATATACTGAGTAAGAGAAAGACTTTTATTTACATATTTCAACTATTCATACAGAGACTGTTAAGCCATTGCAAGCAAGGACTCATTTACAATAGGGCCCTGTGCCAATATTAAAAGGAAAGGCTAACCATTCAGAACATCCAGAAATCAAAACAAAAACAGTATTAAATGCCTGGACCACACCCACCATATGTTAATAAAACAAGGTAAAATGTGGAAAATAAATTAAGAAACACGTAGCTGCTATCAATCAGATTATTTAGAGAGATAGAGAAAGAGAGAAAGATGACAATTACCATGTATACTAATTCATAGGAATACAAATTTTTGATTTTTAATGCTTTTGAATGCAATGTATTACAAGCCTTGATTATCTGATCAAGTAAATGTGTGTTGTTGTACTCAGAGCTGAAGCTTCACTATCTCAGATGATCTTTTTGCATGTGACTGACTGACCCTTTCTGACAGAAATAGAGATCTGCTACTATTGACTGGATCAGCAGCAACATCACCACATAAAGTGTAAATATTCTCTGATTCTCTTCAGACATGCACTTTTAATTCTTCACAAGCTCTAAATAATTCGGTAGTATTAATAACCTGGTTTAGGATCAACCTACGATGTCTTATGAATGTTTAAGGCAGATCAACGTATAACATAAATGGACAAAAGTGTCAAAGAAGACTGTTATGTGGACTTCAGGTCCAGGAGGTCACACCACAGAGTTTTAAATGCCAAGGAATGTTTCTGTCATTTGACTCAATGATGTCCTTTGAATTAGTGTCAAAATATCCACATGTCCAGCTTCCCGCTTCACAGCATGACGAGATGACTTTAACACATTCAGGTAGTATTTAGAATGATGCTAGCTGATGCCTGTCATCGTGGTTCTTGTGTGAGCAAAAGCCTGTAATAAACTGAGAATCTAGTATTTGCACAATATACAGTTATGCATGCAGTTCAGGGCAGATTTTTCATAACCTAACTTGCACAATGGCTATATTAGGATTAAACAACTGACTCCATCGTTATAATTTCCAGTACTGGTCACAAAGTCCCCGTATCTGTGGTAGACTGATATGCTGTAATAGACTTAGGGAGCGGCCCCCTAGACTGACCTTTGACCTGAAACACACCCAGACCCTCTGCTTATGTGCTGCCCTGCTGTTGAGGAAATGAAAAACACAAACACTGTCAGATTGTGTGGGTGTGCTTGGCACCATCGCTGTACTCAGCTCTTTATTATAGACTTTTTTTTAAAATTACGTTTCAATGGAAAAAAATCCCTTTTAACACTGATGACACAGACTGTAAAAAAATTATTTCCCATCTAGACATCATATTTTTCTAATGAAATTACACTCACTTGAATAAGAGTTTGTATGAGCTGCTGTTAATCTCTTCTGCATCTGCAAAGGAAATGGCAGCTTTCCTAACATTTAGCTAGCCGTAGTAGTCCTCTTGTGTTGTGACAGGGTAACCTGACCGAACCATACTGTAATGCTGGTATTTCCTGAGCAAGTTATAGTTTTAGGACTCCTGTAATGTTGGTGATTTTACATGTCCTGTTACAATCCCTAATCACCTTATAACAAATCTGTAGTTACATAAACACACGTGAAAGTTCATGGGCTAGTGTGAATTTACCTTAACTGCACTTATGTAATCAATCTGTGCCAGTGACTCTGCTACCAGTGTTGTTTGTTGCAAGCAGTGTTAATTTTGAACTACAAAGTTATTACTATTATGTTTATTATAAAGTAATATCAGCTGTTTGTTTTCACCTTGTCAATTTATTTTCAGAACAGAATGCTCATTAAAAAATCAGACCAGTTACTTACATATCAGACAGAAGCTTTTTGCAATGGTAACTTTCCATGTAATGGTAAAAACCAGGAGAAGTATTTTTACTGTGAAGAGAACAAATGACTGAATGTTGCCTCTTAGTAAATGCTGCCACATTTGTATGTCTCAGGTCTGAAAAACTTACCCATCAGTGTATTTGTTGCTTTTCGGTGCCACACTGAAATTGTGTGGGCTACCCTACCAGCAGGCCAGCAGTAATGACATCACTCAGTAGAAAAACACGGCTCATGAGAGTTCATGCTCCACCCAGGATCCAGGCTCACACACTCTTAATTTACTTCAGTTCCTCCTCTCCCCTCCTGAATCACAGAACCCATCAAAGAAAAAAAACTCTCAAAGTATGCATTCATGTCAAACTGCCCTCAAGTGCATTACCTCCTTTTTCCAAATAGTTTCTCTGTTAGAGTGCTGAGGATATACATCAGGCTTTCTTTCTTTTTTCTTTTTTCAAAAAAGTGAATAACACCAGTGTGATTTTTTTTCACATGAATGGATCAGAGTAACCAGATTTAAGACCTTAACTGAGGGTCTGTATATTTCTTTGCAGAGACAAATAAAGCTGACTCAACATATTGCATGCTATTATGCAACCTGTAAAGTATTAATGAGCATACATCAATTAAAACCTCTTCACAATAACTGGTTAGTTTACAAAAATGCAGCAATCTATCAGTAGTAAAGTGGAATTTGCCTCAGTAGACCTGGTAGTTAGGGAGTTGCCTCAGTGATTGGAAGGTGGTGGGTTCAACTCCAAGGACTGTCAGTGGCACCACTGAGGTAACCTTGCGCAAAATACGATCTCCATACCACCCACTGCTTTGCTCAGGTTCACACACCTTGTTCACGGTTTGTTCACGTGCAAATATAAGGGCCACTTTGTAAAAATGTGCAGACCCCTTCTATTTCAATCTAATGAGTGAAAGCTGTTTAAGTTGTCCCCCGCTGCTAACACAGGCGTTCAAATGCACATGCACAATTTGCCAAATCTTCATAGAAATGCACTTTTAGTACTATGAGATACTCAGTAGCAACTGTACCTCTGGTCTGTATGCCCAGTCTAAATCAGTTTGGATAAATGGATGAGTGCCATCCAGTTGAGTTGGATTTTGTAATCCATAACTGACCATCCAGCGTCAATGCTAACCTCGCTAATGTTTTTGTAGCTGAATACCATCAGATCCTCGCAGCAATGTTTCAAAAGTAAAGTCTTCAGAGACAAATGATTGACGTACACTACTGATTTTAAATAAATTGCTGGATGAGCAGGTGGATTAAGCCTAGATTTGGATTCAACTGCAGCACCAGTGGTCACGCAGGCTTGGGTTTGTTTTGGGCCTGTGAAACTGGCACATAGTTTATGTTTAGACCACAGAAGCATCCTCAGAAATATTATTACTAGTTTATGACAAATCTGCTATCTGAACTATGAGTTGTTCATCTCATAAAATCTGCAAAAATGTGCAATATTAGACGCCACTAATCTGATATAAAATATCCTGGTTGCTTCTTTTCTCCAAGAACTAAGCTGATCAAGCATGATGCCTCATTTTGCTTTCATGCCACTGAACTGGGTACAGACATGCTTCCTTTAATCAACTTTGATCTTGAATACTTTACAGAGGAAAGTATTTCTTCTTTGTGGCATTGAACATTAACATTAATGGTGGTCTGCACACTCACTACAATGTATTTCTTGAAATCAGATGAATTATGTTATAGTATTTGCTGCCTTCTTTCTGTTCACACAATTAAGTGAGAAAAATGGTCCAGTTGGAAATGAAATGCTGCTCTCAGTCCTTCTTCCCCTTGCACATATTAAACACAATTTTGCAAACTATTACTGTCAATATGATTTACTGGGACGTTTTATTTGATATTAAAGCAAAAAAAGCTCAGTTTAAATTCCTCCCTTTTTTCGCTTCCAACCTGCTGACTCAGAGGAACAGGTCAAAAAGCCAAATTTGTGCCCAGCAGGAAAGTATGAAGACCTTCATTAATTATTCCTAAAGTATGAATTTAATTCATGAAAGATCATTTGAGAGTTTTCAGGGGGAAAAGGGGTTTGATTTGGACATTATTTTAAATAAACAGACACTCAGGAAGCTGACAAGAGGCTTGGGCATTCCCAGGCTTTGATTCAAGTTTGAGGAGAAACACATGAGCATTGCCTTCTCATCACAGAAGCGCCATCATCCTCCAGCATATGGGCCCAGACTCACATCAGCTGACTCAGACCTCCCACCAACAACAGCAAAATAAACTGGTGAAAATCCATAAGGCATGGAAACGTTACACTTGCGATTTGAGCATACCTTCATTCTCTGGGGGGACCAAGACATAAGGAAAGTAAAAGTGGAGCACCAGATCATAAGGATCAGTCATCACCACTTCTCCATGCTCAGGATTCTGCAGAACAACAAACAGCAAAGGCCCCGTGATGTGACAAACCTCCAGTGCTAACCTACAAACGTGCAAGCTAGACACAGAGTCAGAGGCGACAAGTCATAGTTTTGCGTTACGCCCTTCATACTGGATGGACCACACAGGCAGAGCGCTGTTTAAGTGTCAGGGGGAAGAATGTCAGACGCCTTTCATCTCCTGATGGAAAAGTGTGGTGGGGGCAGAAAGGGGAATTGGGGCGGAGGCTCCCTGGGGATGCACTGTTATCTGGAAGACAGTCAGAAGCTTGTTCCAAATGTGAATGAGGATGAAGGATAAATGGAAAGCAGGCATCACTGGCGCCTGCACTGTCAATATGAGGAGAAGAACTGGGAGGAGAAACATGAAAGAACAAATATATGCCATCATACCTTACCATTAGTTTACAGATGTACACAAATCATCAATCTTTGTCAACCCTCACCATTGTTAATCAAATACATATTATAATGAGAGGCAAAATGACAGCTGTTTTCCCTGACTGATGTAGGTTGTGATACATTGCTGTGAAGTCAAAAATATTGCTTCCTAAATAATAGCATTAGAACCATTATCAGAAGATTATGGTCACTGTCCAATTTGGTCTTACAGGCCATAGGTTGATTTAACAAAAAGTCTCAAAAAAGAATATTTTCATCCTAGTCAACAAACAATAAGAAGTATGACTCAAAATAAATATTAATAACTAAGTGTGTAAGGCTAAAATGGAACAGTAAACTAGAATAATGAACAATTTGAATAATGTACTTAGGTTGAAGAGAAAAAATTAGCATTTAGGCCTACATAAGTTTAGCTTATATCTCAAACATTTGCTGACCTACTGTGACCCTGGGGGTTGAATCTTTGAAAGTCTAAACAGAAACACTTGCATGGTAAAGGGACTATGATACAACATATGTTTGCATCTGTATTGTACGCTGGTGAAAACACTACATATCACTGCAGATCACTCAGCAGGCCTGTGTGGCCCCACTGAGGCCCATCTGAGCCAGAGCTCATCTTTGAGACATATGTGACCCAGTGTTGGCAGTGCTCTCACAAGCAGGAAGCTGCAAGCTCATGTTAATGGAAAAGAACATTCTTTGGAGAAGTCCAGACATTAACTAATGGACTTCACTGCCGGGTATGTCATCTTAACTCACTTTCATTTTTTGAGCCAATGCCAATCCATTCTCAGTAAAATCTCCCTCCCTCATTTTCTGTGTCAGGATCTTTCAGCCTCTTCATGCTGAAGCAAGGGTTTTAGGCAATCAGAGAGAGTTTTCTGTAGCAATATTTTTTTTTTCACTGTGTGAACTTTGCTTTAAAATGTAGTAAATCTGTGGTTGCCATAATATAGCAAATTACGTCAAAACATGTGTTAGCATCCAGCAGTACACAAGGGTAGTAATCCTCTGCTAGTCCAGGTCGTTGACACCAATACCTCCCAAAACACAGAATGAAAAGAGTGGGATAAAGATGAAAGTCATTGTAATACGTTTTCCCCATGTGCTTAAAAGTGCTTAACACAAAATGTAGCCAGAAAACATTGGCAAGGGTCTCTTTTTTTTCTTGCTTGGGTGCTTTATTGCATTAAGCCAAAAAAAAGAGCAAAAAAAAAAAAGGCAAAACCATTTGAAGTGGATACCGTTCTTAAAACGATTGGGTGTACAAAATAAAGCGAAACCCTATACTGTCATTTAAAATGAGGGGATGGAGGAAGTAGGGCAAAACTCGGCCAGCTGCAGAATGTGTAGAGAGCCTTTTATGTCGGGGAAATAATGCTCACCGCTGCATTTACATCACCCTCCATCTCGCCGCTTGTTTGTCTTGCTGTGGCACTAATCCTGTCCCTTTTTTCATCTCTAATCCTTACAACAACACGGCCCTCGCAAACTAATAAAATGTAAGGGTTTGATTTCCTCCAGCTATGCCAAAGACCACAGGCTCACCTTGAGAGTACAGGGGTGAGGTGGGAGCGCAATAAGGGGAAAAGGACTGTTTACATTCTGGGCGTTCCACTTTATTGATCTTATATATCGCCCAGGTTTCAGCACAGACAAGCAGGGTGGGGAACCATAACAGATAAGCACTGCAGGACGAGTAGCATAACCTGGATCATATCAAATTCATACCAAAGGGCCTGATTTCCCCCATTCATGGCCTGAGGTGGACTGAGGAAGGCTGGGCCAGGCCCTGGGATTGAACGGACTCAGGAAAATCACTGGGAAAGGAACTCCTGGAGCATTTTCACTGCAACGGTCCACACAAAGCATGCCATCTTCCAGAAGGGCATTGTATGAACAATTACATGATGATTCAAAGAATCAGCAAGAACCTGTGAGAATGCCCTGCTCAGGCAAAGAGAGCCTGGGAGAGGACAGGGTCACAGTGTTAACTCACCCGAAGATCCTGGCCAGCGAGGCCGCAGATGGATTTCCTGATAAGTGGAGTTTCAGCCCTAAGAGCTGAAAGAGTGGTTTGAGTTTCAGTGAGACAAAAGGAGTCTGTCTGTAACTGTGCAGCCTATCTATGGTTTAACATGTAATTTAAAAGCAAATATATGCTTTCTAACAGTTCAGAATACAATGCCAAATGAGAAAGGGTACATGAGGCTAATGCTGGGTCAAAATGTCAAACTACTAATGGCATTATGTTAAAGGAGCCTTCCGACCGAAAAGTAGCTCTTATTGCATATTTGTTATGTGTGATATGATACATGATTAGAGGAGATCCCAACTGCCACAACTGTACTCCCACACAAAAACTACTTGGAAAAATCATCTGATTTTTTTTACACATATTTAAAATCTGCCTGTGCAGTCAGCACAGAACGCAGACAGTCAATATCTCTGCAAGGCCAGAGGTACTAAATGTTTTTGGGTGAACTTTGCATCTTGCAGTCACTGATGATTCAATGATGAGTATCACAGGAGCATGTGTACATGTGATCAGCACTGAACAGCAGGTTTAGTGCATCTGGCCTGATCTCACAGAGTGGCATTGCAGGAACTAAATTGTAGGTCCTTTTCCACTGGTTGTCCCTGGGGGCAGGGGGGTGCTAGGGTCAGTGAACAGGATGAACCAGTGTTCTATGGTCTGTTAGGTTAATGTAAAAAACACTGTTGCAGATTTGCTTGGAAGGATAACTTACCCCCCTAATGTGCATAAATATGTAACATGGCCATCAGTGATGTCTTTTATTTTCTGTCTGTTCTCTGCGCTCCCTGTTGTTCTCTGCGCTCCCTTTTCCTGGTAAAGCTGAGGTTCTATTGCAGCATGTACTTTCCTTGCAACTTACATCTGTAACATTTTGACTAAAACTGAGTTTCAGTAATATCAACCTCAATTTATAAATAAAAGGTAAAATAATCTTCATGGAACTTTTCATTTTATTTTAACAAACACTGATACGAAAATGACAAGAGATACACTTTATTATACACTTTATAATAATAGTAATAATCCTAATCCTAATCCTAATCCTAATCTTAATCATAATAGCAACATTAATGTTTCATTTTGCCTGCTGTTCTATAATAGGGGAAGACCAGGGATGGTTGTAATATTTTTCTTGGAGCTCTTTCAAGGCAGTGTTTTCAAAAAATCTAGTCAAGTGATTCTATGGGATAGTGTATCTGTTATCTTTGCAACACAAAGAGAAAATACATGTTTGTCAGTCATAGCAGCTGACCAAATTGAACAAAATGGCACAAGCTTTATTCATTAAATATTTGTTTCAGTGTGTGTGTGCTTGTGTGTGTGTGTGTGTACAGAATGTGGTTTGGACCATTAGAGTCACAGTAGTGACAGATCGCACTCCTGAAGTGCAGGCTCTGTGGGCCTAGCTATACTGAAATTTTTGTACATTTTTTTGGAGTAAGTTGTAACAAGTTCCATTGAGTCTTGCAGTCGTGAACTAGCCTACCTTATAGATAACAGCCTAAACATGAGCACCATCAATTTGCACACGATAAACAGGATTTGATCAGGCAATGCTATCACAAATCTAATTATATCCTCTTAATTCTGCTGTATCTGCCACAGTTCTTTACATGTTGAGACTGTAAAGAACTGTAATTGTAAAGAAGACGAAGGACTGAGTCTGCTTTGAAGGGAATCAGGCCATTTGTAACTTGCTCTTGAGAAACTGGAAGTGTGACCTGTGTTACTCACTAGGTTGTAAAATACTATTTGTTGTCTAACTCTCATGATGTGTTGCTGCCTGTGTGAGTGAGGTTTCCTTTTCATAGCATTTAAAGACCTGCAGAAGTTGGGATCTGTGCATACTCATTAAGTAAGAGCCACTGATCAGCGGATTAAGAGGTAATGCTAGAGAAAGCACTCCAGTTCTCACAGACAACCACACTGAAAACTCCAGCACTCTGCCTCAATAATCACACAGATTCAGCTTCTCAGATATCATGGCCTTCATGAATTGCATTCTGAGCACTGGAAGGGGAAAAAACTAGTCTGTATAGATGTGGCCCAGAAGGAACTCCCTTTGAACTGATAATTGGTTACATTAGATCATCAGCAAGGCCTTTGTCTGGGTTGGAATAGTCATGACCCTCTAGATAGTCTCACACCCTAAAATTAACTATTGTTGTCATAGGCCACCTAATTGAAGAGACGTAAATGTTTGCAGAGCTAATTCTTTTTTCACTTTCATATTTTTACATTTTTTGCTTATTTGCATTGTTTTTCAAATCAAAACAAACTCTCATTCTCTCAGTTATCCAATGGTACAAACAAGCTCCAATCTAATGGGAATATTAGATCATGGCTCACTGAAATCTCTTCCCAACCTGAAGCGTTTCCAGGCGTTGTAACTGAACGCACGACTCCCACATGTCCTCCACTGAAAGTGTTCAGACCAAGGCTCAGGTCTGGCCATAAACAGCTCGAGGTGTGCTCCATTAACAGACCTGCGCGTGGGCAGACATATGGGCTTTCCCCCCAGGCCAGAGGGCTGTGTCATGTGGAGCCAGGCCATTTACAACGTGCAGTGAAGTGCCTCACCAGTGCCATACCAACAGCGAAGGTGAGAATTGCATGGCTGTCCTACCGCAGGTATTTGCGATGTGCCTGTTTACATGTCAGAAAATAGTCCTAAAACCAGAGTGCCAATCATCAGATGCACAAAAGACACAAGGAAGAAAACACTGTTCTGTGTGGAAACACTTTTATCTTCCTGCAATAAACAATGTAGAAAATAATCCAAACACCGGAACAGATCCCAAGGACTTTGCACTGGACCGACCGACTATGCACAATCAACCAAAAACCAAAAAGTAGCAACACCAGGTGTCCTCTTCATCTTTTAGCCTGTGGCTTGTTAACATCTGCAGGGAAAAGAGAAACAGGTCGGGGCGGACGTGCCAAAGGATCTCCTTCTCCGTGTTCTTTTTTTCCCGTTCCTCCTGTGATTTTTCCTCTCGCCATTCGTTCAGGCATGGCGCGCTGCTTTCTACCCAACTGTTTATTTGCTAAAAGACATACCAGGAAGTGATATTCCAAACAATGGGCAGGACATGTAAACCCTTCTCTGTTACTTTGTCTGGCAGACCTGGCCAGTACCTGCACGCTCAGGCAGGGAGACAGAGGCAGGGGACAAGAAAAGGGGAAAAAATACCACATGAAAAGAAGCATGAGAAACCTCACATACACTGTTGCCTACAGGCCACATGTGGGTGTTTTGAGGAACACACACAGAGACAATAGGAGGACAGATGGGGAGAAAACTAGGAAATTATATCAAAATTTCCACAGTATAAAAGATACATTCATTTCATATGTATAAATGTCCTACTAGTGATGCAGCTACAGGCAGTGCATGCAAGGTTTTCACACTTGCACAGGGGGCACACAGGTTGGGCCTTCATCTTTATGAGCCTTTTTTTTTTGTGTCATTTATAGCGACCTCTATTGCAAACATATTCTAGTTTCCTGGTTAAGGCTGTAACAAAACTCCAATACAGAAGTTAAAATACTAATACTAATACCACCATTAATACTCCTGATACTACTACTAATAAAAGGACCCTGTAGATGTTTCTATATGCCAACATATGTTCTGAACCCCTATATTGCAGAATATGAGGCAGAATATGAAACTGTGTGTGTGACTTGATCACTGCCAGCTTACATCACAGGCAATGACACTCTAATATGCATAGTCAAAAAATGTATTGGAACAATTATGTTTTTCATTCAGAATGCATAAATCACAGAGCAGCAGTTTATGAAGGAAACTGAATTCACAGAACATAGTCAAATGGATAATAAACATTAGGTCAAACAGAGATTGCAGACTACATGCCCTGCCCTCTGGTCTACAGAGTGAATTCTGAACTGCCAAAAGAGTTTAAAGTACCATCACATGTACAAAATTTGATAGCATTTGATCTACATTATGAAATGCCCTTAAATAACCATTTATATTGAGCATCAATATCATACTCAAGTGAATAAAAAACTGAGCCAACTGAATCATATTTTGGGCCATCATCATCTGCTTTTCATTTGTCTTAAATATAACTAATGTGAACTTCAGTCAGTGTCGGTGGCTGGAGGCAGGGCCGGGTGACCCTCTAGAGCCGCTTACATAATGTGCAAGTTGGAAAAAGAATGTTTGGGTGTTGAAAGAGGACAGGGGCCATAAAGCCAAAGCTATTCAGCAGCCAGAGGGAGAACGACCGTCCTGATCTGAGGTTGAGTAAAATGGCCCCTGAACGTCAAGTGGGCAGGCTAAGAGCTGCCATTTGGCTCTATTTGAATGAGTCAAGAAGTTCTGACCCTCTCCTATTCATGCTCACACCACTGAAAATGCAGCACTGTGCCAAAAGGGCTTACATACGACTGTCGCTGACCACAAGCCAAATCAATCAGTCAGTCTACAGTTATCAGAGTTCCCTAAATCAGGTAGTCTGGTGACATAAACAGATGCCTCTCAGGTGTAAATAATTTCCCTCTTTATTAAAAAAGCTCTGATAAAGGAGGAGAGTACACCATGGGGCTCAGCCACTGGTGCAATTCCGGCAAAGCAAAAGGAGCAAAGGATCCTGTAAATAAAAATCTGAATCTACATGAATGTAATACTGTTTTTTTAAATTAACATTTTCCAAACATTTTCCAAAGCAGACATTAAGACGTTGGATGCTAGTCTCACATTTCCCCTTAACAGAATAATCGCACATAAATATTTTTTACCTGCAGGAAATATTGGTCAATATTGGTATAAGCATTGTAATAATATGGAAGACATTTTAAGCCTATGAAAACTGTGCTTAAAGCACTGCATGAGTTACCCAGTATGATATGCTACTCGTCCAAACAGATGCCCTGTTAAGAATCTTCAGCACTCTAAACATCACTAAATGAGTTAAGAAGTGATTATGAGCAACTTCTCTGAGATACATCAGATCTAAAAACAAGGACACACAGTGTCCCTGATGTAAAACACCAAAAGCTCCTTGAGGCTGAGGAGTGTAAAGGGCATGAAACTTTTTTTAAAAATTATTTTAAAACATTTGGGTTTCAAACACTGGCATATATTGGTGCAGATGTCATAGTTTGGTGTGTGTGTGTGTGTGTGTGTGTGTGTGTGTGTGAATGTGTTTACTACTAAGCTTTAAAATGAAATACTTCTATCTATACTTCACTTTAGATGAGAATCTAAAAATATGGTGTCATTCTCAGATGTTCTCCACTGTACAGCTAGTTATACACAATCAAAAACAGGACACCTTACAGTATGATTGGGTCTTAGTTCAGCATGTTATTTCATATTTTCTCATTTCCAATCCAGCCTTTCCTGCTAATATCAGCTTAATTAAGCAATTAAGCAGTTTCCTTTGGAATCAATAAAATGTTTATATTCTGATTCTGAATAATGGATACCTTGTGTTTGATTCTCTTGCCATCTCTGGTGGCCATGGTATGGCGATATATAAATGTAAGATATTATAAAATAACAAAAAATCAAACACCAATGGAATATATTTTCATACATATTTTAAAACTCCCTTACATTTTGGTCTTTGTTGGATGGATAAAACCAAAATTTTCACAGATTTTTTTGGCAGATTATTTTCCATTATTTCAATGGAACAGTTTTTCAGAACAGTATAGCTTGGTCTGATTGGTGCATTATCCGGTCAGACTCAGAAAGGGCATTTCTTACATATTTTCCCTGAACACTGGGTACTGGGGGGCTTTCTTAAAGCTTGCTGCCTTCAGAGTGCTCTTCACAGATCATTAACCTGCTCAAACAATCTTCAGTGTTCTAGAGACCAGGACACACACATGGATCTATACAAACCCAGGTTATTTTTAAACACCACCTCCTTCTCTGGAGAGGTCAGCAAGCCCCTTTTACCCCCATCTCACCCAGGTGTGTTCCAGCAAACTGTCTTCAGTAGATAACTTTAACAGACTAGGTTTTGAGATTCTGTTTTCTATTTAAAGAAACCCCCTCCTCCCGGAAACACATGAGCAGGCCTCTCCGCACTCATTTGTTTGACCATAACCTCCCAGGAGGCCAAATACTGGAGAAAGAATTCTCCAAGGCTGAGACCTCTAACCTGGCCTCTTAATTGGATGGAAAGTAACTTGTAAAGAACTGGAACATATGCTACCTTAAAAGCTTGTCTTTTTTGAATTGGCAAGTTGGCAATGTGAGACTATTTTTTCTTTTCAAAAACCGGACCCTTTTAACAACCACTCTAAATCAAATTAAGCATTTTCCTAGCTGTAGGCTCCCACAGCCTAATGAAAATCTCATTAGAAGCTGCAAAGCAGAGTACTGTAAGACTTTTCTTTCAAGATATTAAAAAGATGATGTCAACACATTAGGTTTAACTTAATGTTCTGTTGTACTTAAACGTATTTATATAATTCAAATTGCATGTACATAGTGGGCTATATAATAAATTATATTTACATTTTGTATTGGCATACTTATGTCTTTACCTTTTCTGGCTTATTTCTAGATCAGTTACAAAAAGGATGTTTTTCTCCACAAAATAAAACTTTACATACAGTCAAATTACTCGATTTTCCATGTGAAAATAAGAACACATCCTCTTAGGAAAAACATACTTAAATATATCATTTTTTCTACAAATTTTAGGGAAAATATGTTTATTTATTTGTTGAGATTAACATATACAAAAACATAAAATCCAACATAAAATCTGTCGAGGTTTTAATTGTTTTTATACATACACACATATACATATATATATATATATATATATATATATATATATATAAAATTTGTGTGTTTATTTATTTATTTATTTTAAAGTGACCATTCTGTCATACCTGAACATGCCACAGCACACAGTGTGAACAGCACTAAATTCTTCCTCTGTATTTAACCAAGTGAAGCAGAGTGCACCCAGGAACACAGAGCCCAGGGAGTAGTGTGTGGGGCGGTACCTCACTCAAGGATACCTCAGAGGAGCTTGGCAGTCTTCGGAATCAAACCCACAACTTTCTGATCGCACTAGGCAACCAGCTGCATATTTAAGTTTTTTAAAAAGTGTGAGGAAGTGTGTTCTCTTATTTACACTTGTACACTTGTAGACGTATTTATACCCATCAAATCAAATTTTAATTTTAATAAAAACAAATATATTCTTCTCTACTTGTGAGCACAAAGTTTAGAATGTACACTTTTTAACTTATTTTAGTGAGTTATGCGTTACAGGATCTCAATGGTGTTGTTATTTTGTCAGGAATAAAAATAAGATGCATAAAGCATATTTCAGACAGCATTTTCCATCTAAAAGATATGCACTTAGTAATCTCCTTTACTCCTTTACCACCCTTTACTGCCTTTTCAACAAGAGTCACACATTTCTCTTCATAATCAAAAGAACCTCCATTAATTTCTTACTATGTAAACATGTGGTCGCTTTAGACGGCTGCAGGACTCAACATTGGATGAGATGGGGACCAATTATTGGCCATCTGTAGAGCAGAGTGTTGATCTCTGCTGAAACAATCAACATGTGGCATAGCTTCAGTCCCCATCCTCTCACACTGGTATAAGTAACAGAATTGTACTCCAAGAGAGATTTCCTGGAACAAAAACAATGACCGGCGAAAAACCATTTGGCCCTTGAACTAGCCACTTATTTCCTCTTCCTGCAATTAAATTATTTCTATTAGCATTCCTGATGATTTATTTTCTTAATTCAGACATTGTGGTATATTATAAAGGTAAGATACAGTTGCAAAAGTGGCTTGAGTGATGGTGTGTGAGCAGGAGTGCGGTTTGGACAGCCTGTGAGAGATACCCCGAGTTCGGCTGAAACAGCCGCTACTGTTCAGGTTCTGCAGCTCCCTTTACATTCCCTCCCGCTCTGAACGAACATGCTACTCCATTACAATGGCACTGAAATTAATCAATGCCTTTGATGTGATGTATGTGCATGAAACCAGACACGGTGAAGGGACTACAAGACATGAAGGCAATGGCTGAAATCAGAATGGGAGACTACGTATGTAAAAAAAAAAAAAAAACACAGTAAAAAATGGATTAAGATTGAATGGACAGGGAATTAGGCCTCAGTGGGTAAGAAAGAGTACAGTAGCTATGCAGTTATTCTGTGAGGTTCTCTGAATTAGAAACAGCACCTGCTCTATCACAGGCAGAAATGCATTCTGGGCCATTCTAGGTAACATAGAAGGGGAAAAATGAACCATTTTTCTTCTCCAGAGTTGAATATGACGGATCTTGACCATTAGTCATGGGCTTATTTGCTGTCCTACTTCACCGAACATGTTATAAAAGAATAAATAAGCATCAGTCTTTTTCCAGCATTGATATATAATGTCCTATTCATCATCCAATACTTTAGAAAATGTGCCATGAAGTGAATAGTTTCCTACATAATGATCCATGTTAATGAGATGTATGAAGAATCCTTTAAAAAGACTGAAAATTATTTATGTAATATAATGGTTTTACAGAACAGGCTCTTCAAAGTATACATTTGTCTTAAATAAACTTTTCTGTTTGTTTTTATGTGGGGAACAACATATTACAGGAGGAAATATTACAGATTTCTGCGGGAGCGGGCGGGAACAGGACAAAAACTTGCGGGAGCATGCGGGAGTGTGATGAAAAATCTGTTCCGCGCAGACCTCTACATCATTAACTGAATGTCTGCTCAAAGCTTAAAATATCTCTATTTGAGGTAGAGCTTAAATGCACCATATTATTCAGAAAATAAAAATAAAACTCTGTGGTGCTTTGTGTATCCGCACTGTTCTCAGCCTGAGTGCCTTCTGAAGGTCACAGCACGGCTCTTTGAGGTTCCTGCCTCATTTCTTCTCAGATGTAGTGTCATGGATTACCATCGCCACTTAAAACAACAGATATGCCAGATTCGAAATGTTACCAGATAGAGCAGCAGTAGCCAAGGGTGATGAACTCAGCGTGCTTTGTTATCGTGTTCTTTTGGTGTACGCCTGTGCGATAATGTTCTGGCTTGCTGCTGCTGTAACACCCCTAGGATTGCGTGATTTCACTGAGGTCACCTATATTATTACAAATATGTGTCACTCAAATGGTAACTGCCAGAATGTTACCCCCCACACCCTACATACACACACACACACACACACACACATGCACACACAAACAACGTGTATTTGGCATGTGACAAACACATGTTGCACAGAAGCCACAGAAAAGTTTGAGTCAACCAGATTTTCCAGATGTGGACTACTAGATCCGAACTAGACATGGTTACAATTTTAAAATGTATTAAACACTTGTGTGGGCAGTCAGATGCGTGAACTTTTGTGCGTGAACTTTTTTGAACCTTTTAGAATTGTCTACCTATCTGCATTAATATAACCTGAAACATCATCAGATTTTAAATAGTTAAATAAATGAGACAAAATGTTTCTCTTGGTAATTTATTTAGTGAAGAAAATGATCCAATATTACATGTCTGTCAGTGGCAAAAGAATGCGAACCTCTAGGATTAGCAGGTAATTTGAAGGTGAAATTAGAGTCAGGTGTTTTTAGTCAAGAGTATGGCAATCAGGTGTGAGTGGACATGCTGTGTTATTTAAAAAACACGGATCTATCAAAGTGTTAACACATGGATGTGGAAGAGTATCATGGGATGAACCAAGAAGATTACTGAGGATCTCAGAATAAGGGTTGTTGATGTTCATCAGGCTGGAAAAGGTTACAAAACCACCTCTGAACAGTTCAGACTCCAACAATCCATAGTAAGATTGTGTACAACTGTAGAAAATGTAAGACCATTGTTACCCTCCCTAGTAGTGGTCGACCAGGTAAGATCACTCCAAGAACAAGGCTTGCAATAGTCGGCCAGGTCACAAAGGACCCCATGGTGACTCCTAAGCAACTGAAGTCCTCCCTTGCACTGGCTAATGTTAATGTTCATAAGTCCAACATCAGGAGAACACTGAACGACTATAGTGTTCATGGCAGGATTACAACTGGAAAGCCAGTGCTCTCCAAAAAGAACACTGCCATTTGCTAAAGGTCACGTGGGAGGCTACTCAAATAATGGCTCGTGAACGTATGAGACCAAAACCAAACTTTTTGGTGTGAATGAAATGCATGTTTGGAGGAAGGAAAATAATTCATTCTAGCACAAGAACATCATCCCATCTGTGAAACCTGATGTTGGTAGTATCATTCTTTGGGCCTATTTTACTGCATCTGGGCCAATAAATAAAATTTACCATCATTGATGGACCAATGAATTCTGATCCATACCAGCAAATACTAAAGGGACATGTTAGGGCATTTGTGCATGAACTGAATATCAAGAGAAAGTGGGTCTTAAGCACGCAAGTTGTTCTACCAAAGAATGTTTAAAGGGGACCTATTGTGCAAAACTCACTTTAGTTATAATAGGTCTATGGGCTTTACCAAACATGTTCATGAAGTTCTTTGCACAAAATCACTCTCACATAAAGAGAGATCACCAGCTCTATTCACAGTTTCAGGCCCTTTCAAAACGAGCCGTTTGGATGGAGGGCCCCATGTGATGTCAGTAGGAAGCCTAATTGCATAGAAACGCCCTTCATCTGTCGAGACCCCATCCACTAGCATGCTGCTATTCACCGATTTCAGTGGCCATTTTGGGTTTTTGCAGCTTTATTTGTACTGAATTCAGCTGTGCCTGACCACTGCAGTAGCAAAAATGTGCTCTGCCCAGCTGGCCAATATTTACCATAACACAACTTCCGCTACAGGTTAAGGCAAAGAAATGAATATACACCAATGCTGGCATAAAATATGTGTTTTGTTCCCGTGTATGTATACAGTGAGGTGCAATCCGCTGTGCCGCAACACCAGATTAGATAAAGATCTGGCATTATGTCTGCTAGTTAATGAGCACGGATAAGCCCGAACACAATGTCTACTGGCACATATGAAGTGTTGTGTTCATCTTTCTCTGGATCCAACTCGGGGTCAAACATGCAGTGCTGGATACCATTTGTTTTCTGCCTTTTCCATGTGTGTTGGGTGTCACAATACTTTTGTCCACTTTGTGTACCTCTTGCTCTTTCTCCCTCCCTTCCTTCCTTCAGCCTGGTCATTGACCACATTGAAGGGATGGGCGGAAAGAAAGAAAGAAAGAAAGAAAGAAAGACTTTTGCTGGTGTTAAAGACATTCTAATGTAAAATCCAGAATTTAAACATGCAGTTGAAGCATGGTATAGGTGGGGTTTGGCCAGCAACAGCTTATTTGCATAAAAGGGACAGAGCCTGAAACGGCTCGTTTTGAAAGGGACTGAAACTGTCAAGAATTCAGCTGGTGATATCTCTTTATGTAAGAGTGAATTTGTGCAAAGAACTTCATGAAGATGTTTTGTAGCCCATATACCTATTTTGACTTTTTTTAAACTTGTTTTGCATAAAAGGTCCCCTTTAAGTGAGAATACAGTGAAAGTTTTGGAATCGCCTCGTCAAATTCCTGACCTGGAAGGGGCTGATATGAGCAGCTGAGGAAACCCAACACCGTCCCAGAGCTTAAGTTGTTCTGTAAGGAGAAATGGACAAAAAATTCCTCCAAGCTGATGAGCAGGACTAGTCAACATTTAGTTGCAGTTATTGCTGCAAAAGTGGGTCACACCAGATACTGATATGAAAGGTTCACATGACAGAGGTAAATCATTTTCATCAATACATAAATGACCAAGCCAGATATTTTTGTCTAATTTATTTAACTGGGTTCTCTTTTCCATTTTGAGGACTTGTGAAATCTACTAAAAATCTGTTATCTACTCTGTGAAAATCTGAAGTTTCAGGTTATATTTTTGCATAAATATCGACAATTCTAAAGGATCCACACACTTCCAACACCACTGTAAATACCTCACTCAGATATTATCCAGAGGAATGGCTGCAGTGTGCTGCCCAGTGAAAGAGGCTCTGTCTTTACCACTGAAGACAGAAAATGGTGTGGAATCTCTATGGTTTACTTTATGAAATAAAAGCTGTGCAATCTTGGGTGGCTGTCAGAATACATTAGACTTACACAATTGACTTAGGATTCCTCTGAGCTTAGAGCTTTAAATCTTAGTCTGCCTCTGCTGTGTATTATTTGGGCTGAGACTTATATAATTAGTTTTTACCATCAGGGTTTTGATACAGAACTCAGTTACATGCACTTTAGGGTCAGCAAGAAGGTTGTGTCTTTGAATCCCACTTAGGGCATCCAGGGTCCTCCTTTTTCTCCCTTCTCATGGTCTTCCTATTTCAACTGAGATTTCCGGTTTCCTCCCACATTCCAAAGACATGTAAATCAGGTTCATCTTGGTGCTTGATTGTGTTTCCTCAATATGGTGTTTCTGCACCTTTTGTCCTATGAGTTGGAAAAAGCTCAAGCACCCTCTTGCAACGGCAGTATTTGTATGCACTTGTACCTACTACTTGAAGTGGGCCGGAACTCGGCGGAACGCAGTTCCGCAACTTCTGTATTTTCGTCTTTTGGGTTTCGCCACTTTTTTCTGCATTCCGGTACTTACTGAAACTGATCCGATGCAGCGACAGTGGCCCGAGAATATGTCAGAAAATTAATGAGTTCCTGCACTTATTTTTTCCCACTTCAAGCACTGCTTGTACCTCTTGTGTCATGAAATTCTGCAAAAACCGAGAGGTTTTAGTTGTCTTTCTTTCAGTTTTAAGTTTGAACTCTTAAACACTCTATTGACTTCTTCTCATGGAGAAGGTTTCTTACTGGAATGTGATATTTTAGTGTCTAGAGTGTCTAAATGTTCAGCAACTATTCTTCTTGAGAACAAAATGATTCATTTGGCATCACAAGATTATTGTTAGATTGCTGTTGTCAGTTTTTACCACTTAATAGAATACAGAGGAGTGGAGGACTAAACCACACAGAAAGATCATCCTCGGCCCTGGCTGAATGCCCCTGCTTAGTAGGACTGGTATAAATAATTCATTTTACTATGGTGTGTGATCAAACTCCCTTGAGTGCCAATTCTTGAGTCATCACTCTCTCAGTGAGCAATACTGCCTCAGAGCATGTGTGAGGGTTGTGTGAGGTATAGCGGTTCTGGGTACGAGACCTCCCTGGGCGGCATACACACACAGCGTATGTTCCTGATATCTCAGCTGACTGCAGCAGTCTCTAGCTGATTTATGCAGTTGGTTCCTCTTTATTTAGAAAGAACAAAAACACCTGTGATCATCACAACACTTCTTCTCACACTTTAAATGATGCTTCCAGTTATCAGCCTTTGAAGCAATTACTACATCAGGCATACATACAAACTAACACAGACACCCACACTTTTATTATGACATTATAGATATTACATTTATAATAATTTATTTAATAATTTATTTATGGTAAACTCCTGATAAGCCAAGATCATCACTTTTCTCGGTTATTTTAGTATTATTCACAGCCCTATTCATCATTCTGGACACATTCATACCTTAATACATGCAAGTGATTTCTGACAACAGGGATTTAAAAAATGTGAAGATAAAAAAAAAAACAATGCTATTTCAAATAACACTGCTGGCTGGATATTTTCAGATTGGTGAACTATTCTCATTGTAGGACAGAGCTGTTTAAACACTCCAGCAGCACCACTGTGTGTGATCCACACACACACAAATCTGTCCTAACGTGGCACTACCACTCATTATGAAGAAACTAAATGTTATGACAACAGTGAATACTGCTGTGTTTACCACTGATTGTGTAGAGGTGGCTGTACAGTAGGCATGGTGCAGTTTCATCTCTAGTAGATAAAAAATATTCACTGAGTAAATGTTACAGTTTTTTACAATTGTTTACACTCTAAAATAAACATTTCCACACAATTTGCAAAATTCTTCTCCAAGGATGAAAACACCGCCACAGATTTGCACAACATTACACACAATGTCTGCTTCACTCTTTTTGTAAACATTACATAAAGTGATTTGTAAAACTCTACACACCTTTCGACACCTTAGACACAGATAAGGATTGTGAGGTTACTTCCTTGTCATTACAAAGCTCCGGATTGCCAATGACCACACAAATGAAGTAACTGGATAATCACATCCACCAGGAAGCACACATGTGCTAATTTGAAAACGCAGCACTCAGGTGTGCTATAAATGGCAGCAGATGAGTTCACCTGTATTCATCAAAAATGGAAGGAGCTAGAAGAAGAGTGAGAATGAGAGGGGGAGCTCAAAGAGGAGAAGAAGGAGGTAGAGGAATAG
>JBBMFX010075534.1:0-10400 GCA_037832545.1 Rhabdalestes septentrionalis
CCCAAGCAGAATGATCTTGTCACTCCTGGGGATCCTGCGAAGAGCCTCATCTAGTGACTGATAGAAGAAGTCTTTTATTTCACTTTTGGAGGGCAGGGTTAGAGCATGTATGCTAAGAAGTGTGGCACAACGATTATTCACCAGGGGGATATGGAGGGTCATTAATCTCTCACTGATGCCCACAGGTGTTTTGGTGAGCCTTGACAGCAGTGTGTTCTTAATGGCTAGTCCTACACCATGTAGATGCTGTCCGCCAGTAGGGTAGCCTTTCCAGAAAAAGGTGTACCCCATCCCCTCCTCTGTTAATGATCCTCCATCCAGTAGCCTATTTTCACTCAAAACAGCAATGTCAATGTCAATGTCAATGTCAATGTCGGCCGCAACCAGTGCTGTTCTTCTATGGGGTCTTTCAGAGTTGCCATGGAGGTCCAGGAGGGTTCTTAGATTCCATGTTGCCAGTTTCAAGTTGTAAGATTTCTTTCTTTGGCCGCAGTGGTGGAATGACCCGACAGGCACGGTAAACTGTCCAGGTTTTGGTTGAGTGGCATTTTTTAGGACAACTTTTCCAGGCTCTTCCATAGATTGAGGTGAGAAGTGGGATCCCTAAATAGGGCTGCTCAGTCGCACAGGGGTTTGCCGAGGACATCTGCCACTCAGTCCCAGAGGTCGGTGGCCAATACCCTGTGCCGCTGATATGCAGGGCTCAGACTAAGAGCTTGCAGTCCATTTGTACATGCCACGGTTGCCAGAAATCACCGCCAGTCTTAAACCAGATCTAGATCCAGGTAGTATTCACCATGGTCAGAGGTGGATACCTGCGCTAGGAGATTTTTAAGTGCCATAGGAGTTGTACTACCTCCAATTACACTATCTTCACCATGATGAGGTAGACCTAGTGGCATGGGTGGGCCAAAGATGACCAGTCCCACATCATAGCTGCAGGAGGCTGCCGGGTCCTACCTCTGTTTAGGCCCGCCTTTGCACACTGCCAGCGCATTGTATTTCTGTAGGGATATGCTCCCTTAGCCTATTTGCCCACAGCTGGAGTAGTGGTTGACCGGTGCCAAGGCATATCCACGTGTGGTGGGCTTGCACACCGTGTCTATGGGGCCAACTGCTGCTTCGAGATCCCTTGCAGTTTTGCCTGGGCCTGCGAAGTACCCAGTTACTGTGTGTGGCCAAAAGGAGGCACTGCAAGGGTCTTGGCAGTGGAGAGGCTGTGTACTGGCATGAGGAGGCTTACTCACTCGGCTCCTCTTTCCACCCCTACAGGGGCTAGCCAGCGGCGGTAGCTAAAAGCAGAAGGTTGCAAGCAGAAAGCGACATGCAGCATACACTACAGACTACAAGCAACTCTACTCTGACCTACCGCACTAGATGCTTCACACACGCCCTGTGCATACACACAAACAGAAACATATCCACTGAACAATGCAAATATAACTGATTGCTTTAATGATGCCATGGAAAAAACATTTTTGATTCCTTAAATAAGCATGTTTTGAAAAGAGGTCTGTGAATGTAAAGAACCTTTCCTTTATTCATACATTAAGGTTTTTAACACTGTACAGTGATTTTTGTTTTTACATTTTTGGAAGGTTTTACAGAATACCTTTGTGACTTTGAGCCTGAAAACTGCAAATAAATAAAGCTGGATGAAGTTGAACAGTGTGAAAAGATGTAATCTGGGGAATATATCCAGAGTTTCTATATAGTCTCACTATGTGCTGGAGTGTACATGTATAAATAATAATTTTCAGCTACTTTCTAGCACTTCTTCTCGTGTGTGTTTTATTTAACACAAGCTATTTCTTAGCTGTCTTGTGTGTGTGCATCTTTATATCTTTTCAGCTGAGCGAGAGGACATTTTGCCTTTCTGTTTGTTTCAGTATCACTTATTCACTAAAGCTCATTGGGAGACCGCAGACTGATTCTTTATGGTGGATGGAGGTATTCAGTAAAAAAGGTGCAATTAATAGGTCAATCTTGAGGTGGTTTTCATGCCTTGTTCCTTTGCTGAAACCTGCACAAGGGTTTTATTTTTGTGACATTGTAGCTTTTTAATGTGGTTTAACGCAATAGCTAAAAAGGCACCAAATTACCCATGTGGGTTTTTGTTTATGAGATATTTAGCAGGGATATAAGCACTCTGTTACTTTACTGAGAGCCACAAAAAGACCATTACCCACTACCCTATCAATGAACAATGTTTATCACTCACATATGTGCTTGATTTAAATGTATGATCCTTCCTCTTCTACACTAGAGACATTTTTACAGATGCGAATCACAATCAAAGGATTGAGGATAATCTGGCAGGATTTATTTGTTCAGGTGTAAATACAGTCATTACACTTGGGTGTGGACAAAAGCAACTTTACTAAAACCCTTAAAAACAAATGGTTTTGGCCCAGTTGCAAACAAGATTTGTTTGTGGTGAGAACTTGATCTGACATCAATCTGATCCAACTTCCAGCAGTCAACTGCCGGTGGTGAGGAATAATCATTAACATATGTTAGTTGAAGGCGCATAGCTACATAAGAATGTCTTGTTTGAACTCTAATGGGTAGAGTGGGGTATATGGCGTCAAGCTATAAGACCCAGTGTGCTTGTGATGGACATATTTTTGGCCCTGAGAAGGAATTCCTTAGATAAGCTCTGTTGCTGCTTCTCTCTCTCTCTCTCACGCACACACACACACACACACACACACACGCACACACGCACACACACACTCTGCCAGTAGAATGGAAGGAACAACACTCCCTAATATGCTCATATTCTGTTAGCTGTAATGTGTAAGAAATTGTTTGTCAGGTACAGTAAAAATATAAACACATTTCGGGATGTTTATTTGTTTTGTGTTTGTGTTTGTGCAGTGCTGTGAAAAAGTATTTGCCCCTTTATGATGTTTTTATTTTCTTGCATCTTTTTACATAATTAAATGTTTCAGATTATCAAACTAATTTAAATATTAGACAAATACTAAACAAAGTCAATCTATGTGTCTGGAAAAGGTTACAAAATAATTTCTAAAGCTTTGGGACTTCAGCGAATCACCATGAGAGCCAATATTCACAAATGGAGAAAACATGGAGCAGTGATGAACCTTCCTAGAAGTGTCCGGCCAATGAAGAGCTCAGTGACGACTGCAAGAGGTCACAAAAGAACCCAGAACAACATCTAAAGAACTGTCAGCCTCACTTGCCTCAGTTAAGGACAGTATTCATGACTCAACCAAAAGAAAGAGACAGCCAAAAATGGCATGCAAGGCAAGTTCCCAAGCAAAAACCACTGCTGACCAAAAAGAACACAAAGGTTTGTCTCATTTTACCAAAAATATCTTGATGATCCCCATTTCTTTTGGGACAGTTTTCTGTGGACTGATGAAACAAAACTGTGTATCATGTTACATCTGGCGTAAAGGTAACACAGCATTTCAGAAAAACAACATAATGCCATCAGTAAAACATGGTGGTGTTAGTGTGATAGTCTGGGGCTGTTTTGCTGCTTCAGGGCCTGGACAACTTGCTGTGATTGATGAAAATTATTTTCTGCTCACTACAAAATCCTAAAGGAGAATGTGTGTGGCACAACCAGTCATTAGGTTTAGGAGGCAATTACTTTTTTACATAGGGCCATGTAGGTTTGGATAGGTTTTTCTTACTTAATAAAACCATCACTTAATAACTGCATTTCCTATTTACTTGGGTTATCTTTGTTTAATATTTCAATTAGTTTGAAATAATCTGAAACATTTAAGTGTGACAAACAAGCAAAAAAATAAAAGAAATGAGAAAGGAGACAAATACTGTTTCACAGCACTGCATGTGTATGTGTATTGAGGGTGAGGCAATGCCCTGGTGTGCATTCACTCTGTCTGTGGGTTTGTGTGGTCCAACTTGTTTATGTCAGTTACCAGTGGTAAATTCTTTACATGGAAATGCACCAAAAATATGATTTTGCATATTGTGATATTTATAGTTTTTAGCTTAAAGGCTTATAGTAAAATAACATAGCCTGTTATAGAACGTTCCATCTTCCTTTGATGTTCATCAGCTTAAAATAATAATTTATCGTTATTTCTAAAGAATAACACTGAACTCTTACATAAGAGGAAATATTGCTGAATTATATGACTAAACTATTGCTAATTAGCCTCCCATTGATATTGTGTGCATGTGATGAAGTAAGGAAAAACTTGGTCACCAATTTTCTTTCAAAAATGAGCTTTCTGTAGGAGGCTGATCTTTTGCAAATACCTAACCCAGGCTGTGTGTTGGCAGCTCAAACACATATGGAGGAGGTGTGTATATTAGCAGTGTAAGCAAATACAATCTGTACAAGCTTTTTAGACTTATGCATCATACAGTTTCTTAGCACACAAGGATCTGTCCTCAAATATGTACAAGGTTCTGTCCTCAAAGCTGTCCACCACCACTGCTGTAGAAATTAAGTTCATTGTAGTGTGCTACATGGATGCAGCAATAGAATGCATTAGATTGAGAAACTATTAAAATCCAAAAATCGGATGCTGCAGCACTGCAATTTTCTCATGTGCCTTTTGAAATCAGTTCAGTTCAGTTTTCATTTGAAAGGAAAATGACAAATAATAAGTGTAGCATTTAGAATGGATATTGTCACAAATCAGCTTTCCAGACCTCCATGTCCAAACTCCAAGGGTCTTAGGAGATCTTGTGCATGAATATTGCAGAACTTTCTGCAGGGAAGGATGGATGACAATACCTAAAACAAGAACAAACTGACTCCTAGCTGTCTAACAAACTCATTTGTAATTCATATGCATGCACTCAAACTGGCTCAACAAGGTTGTGCAAAATCTTTGATGAGCAGATTGAATCCATCTGAACAGGCTGAAAAGATTCTGGCTTCTACAACAGGACAACCCAAAGCATAACACAAATCCAGCATGAGCTGCTTCAAGAATCGCTGTTGATCTTCAACATTCTGTTCTTGCAAGACTACCCTAGAATATAAGAGAACCTTAAGTGTTCTGTAGGAAGGAGTGAGTAGACGTTTCAAATATAAGAAAATAAATACTCCTAGCTGGCTTCACTTTTGCAAGCTGTTGTATCTGCCAAAGAGTAGTTACTATATACAGACTAATCAGGATGTCCAAATTATTGCACATTCCACATTTACAATTTTTTTCATCTAGACTACTTATCTAGCACCACCCTCCCCATCCAGTCTGTCATCAAACATACACACAAACTGTCATCAAAAAAACACCAAATGTGATCTTGTGTCTGTATGCAGAGACTTTTAGCAATGCTGTTGTATCAATAATGCAGACTGACTGTGACATGTTGTGTCAGTTTTACTGATGAATATGCAGGACTAGGCCCATTTGGACTTCAGTGACAAATGTCTGAAGAACAAAAAGAGGGAACAGGCATATGGTTCATGTAATATTGATTATAGCCCTTGTCCTTGATGAGTCTTTTGTTGATGTTTATTTGTGAGTGGGAACAAAATGAGAGTCTTTCACTCTTTGTGAGACATTGCTGGGTGGCTTGGAAAAGAAATTGGGGGAAAGTAGCAACAAAACATAAATAAAAAGGGACTCTTCTGTGCTGGCAAGTGCAAGAGTGTTTGAATGCCTATGAATGTGATGTTTGAATGTTTGTGTGTTTGTATGTATGGCAGGGTGTTGGGGGCTGGTGGGATTCTGAGTAGGTGTGTGCAAGGCTAAGAGGATAGTCTTGAGCAGGGTTTAGAGTCACTGGACTGAGTGCCCACTCTGAAGGAAGGTCAGGACCTGGGGCTGTGTATCCCTGTGGGTGTGGAGCTCAAACGTTTTAATCAGAACAGTGTGTCAATGCTTCTTTGTTTGCCTGCCCAGCCTTCGGACAGACACAGCCAGTCAGCACAGGAACCCGGTTCTTCTCTTCACAAGCAAGAAGGATTTAGGATAAGGGGATAAGAGAAGAAAGAAAGCATAGAACTTTCTGTGTGTGTGTGCTGTAAGTCCACTTGAGCTCCACAGTGTGCAAGTATGCATGCTTTCATACATTTTCAGGACAAAAAAGTCCTGATTCTGCAGGAAAACCTGAGAAACACGACAGGCTGTTTTTACAAAAGCTGCATATTTCACCATTCTAATATCAAATGAAAAAAGCATTTTGGGGGCAGCTGGTGGCCTACTGGTTAGGGAGTTTGCCCTGAGATAAAAAGGTTATCCCTGGACTGCTAGTGACATCCCTGAGGCACCTTGAGCAAGGTACTGTTCCTACACTCTGCTGCCTGGGTGCCCCTCATTGGAGGCAAGCCCCTGCTTCACTGAAAGGGCTAACTGGAGCAAAAGAATTCCACATTGTTCACACTGTATGCTGTGGTGTGTTTATACAGGTTCACTTTACTACTTTTTGTTCTTAAAAAATATATAAATAAAGTAACACCATAGAAGAGGATTTCTAAACAATATTTCAAAAGTATAAACAGCCTTAACATAAAATAAACTTTACAACAGTGAAAATGGGTAGTGTAAGAACCATCTTAACCATATTAAAATGTTTTTTGGAGAACAAAAATGGTTCCTCAATGGCATCACACAATAGAAATCCACTCAGATTGTTGGGCTGGATCTAGATCAGGCTAGGTTTAGAAACCTATTAAAAATGTATTTTCAATTCACCTTTTAACAGATACAATGTGCAAAAGTATTAGTGCACCCATACTAATTACACTGTTCAAATGTTTCAAACAAATTCATTGCTAATAGGAGTACAAAATTAAGCACATATTCATAGACAAACACTAGCAAAATAATGAGTCAGACTAAGGAGCTCATCAACTTTTAATAAGATATATATATGATGCCACCTTTGACATATTTCTGTGCTCCTGGATCTGCTATGGCCACCTGTGCATGTTATTATTGAGAAATGGAAGCATCTAGGAGCAGCAACCACACAGCTACACAGCTGTCAAAAAACAGCCAAACTCACAGGGCAGGAGTACTGAAGCGTGTTGCATTTAAAAATCACCAACTCTCTGTGGCATCATTCACAACAGAGTTGCAAATTCCTGAAAGCAAAACAGCACCCATGCTTTTATTGCATCATCTAAAAAGTGTCCAAGCCTAAGATCATTATGCAAAGTCCTAATGGTTTGGTGGAGTGGTGTAAACCACAATGCCAACATAATATATGGAACTGTGGAAACATGTTCTCTGGAGTGATGAATCATGCTTCGGTGTCTGGCAGTCTGAGGCACAAATCTGGGTTTGGAAAAAGCTAGGAAAATGCTACCGACTGGAATACATAATGCCAGCACTAAAAAGGAGGAATAATGGTCTGGGGCTGTTTTTCAGGGTTAGGTGTAGACCCTTTACTTCCAGTAAAAACTAAGTCAATGCTGTAAGTGAGGTTGATAAAAACATGGTTTGACTTATTTGGTGTCAAGGAACACCAGTGGCCTGATCTCAACCAAACGGAACACTTTTGGGATTTACTGGAATGTCAAATGTGAGCCAGGCCTTTTCATTCAACATCAGTACCTGACCTCGCTCTTTGGAACAAATATGCACAAATTCGCCACAACATGCTTTTGAAAACACAAAGCGGTGGAAGGAGCTAAATATTAATGTTACAGGGTTTGGAATGTGAAGTCCGGCAAGCTAATATAACTGTGATGGTCAAGTGTCCAAATACTTTTGATTATGTTGATCATATCCCATGTTCCAAAATAAAAACTTATGTGGGTGTGTTTTCATGTATTATAGTTGAGCCCCTGAATATGCACTTGGTATTAAATTCCCTCACACAGAGTACCTGGTTAATCATCAGTCACGTCCATACAAATCTCTGCTTTATGCAATGTGAACCAGCTAGCCGGATCTCGACTCTGAAACACAATTCTGTCATGTTATAGCATGACACCTGGTTTTGACCTGTTTTGACGTCTTAGTAAGTGTAAAGTCTAATCACAGAAACGTATATTTATCCCTATGAGATTGTTATAAGAATAGTACGATTATTTGACCTATTATGTTTTTTCATCCAGTGAAGTTGTTCACTCCACTGGCAAATCATTTTACTTTTTTAAAGAAATAATGCAAATATTTACTTATTTGTCAAAAACATTTGAAAAAGCAAAATTGTATGGAAAAAGACAGTTTCACTCATTAAAATTTTTTAGCATGTAATTTGTAAAATGTATAATATTCTATAAAATGGTATTAAAATGGTATTAAATTATACACACACCCCATCATTTTGAAAATCTGAAGACAGTTACAACAGTTTTACAGCTACAGAAATGTATTGAACATCCTAGCAGAGGCATAAATAATTGCAAAACATTTTACTCCCAACATATCGACATCAAAGAAGGACCATTTCTATCTCTAGAGACCATTCTACAATGCAAATGATAATGTTAACAATAAATGTTGCAATAGTTTAATTGTTTCTTTTGTTCAGATGAGCCTTTTAAGTTGTATTTGAAATATGTAAGAACTTTATATAAGAAATCATTTCAATGACATGCATAATGCATTAGAATGTTGGCAGAGAAAGATCACAAAATGGACATGGTATTGATAGGGGGTTTGGCGTTGAAGAATGTCCCTTATTATCCACTCAGGGGGGCTCAGACATACATGCTGCTGTCAAAAGTTGCTCTGTGAGAAATTTTTTAATTGAACCCTGTGCCATAAATGTAAATTTAGAAACTTTAACTCATAATTTGATAGTGTTTTTCTTTATTTTATTTCCTGTCCTTGAAAATACCTGCTTTACGTCGTGTGATATTTTATGACAGTTAAGACATAGAAATGCTCGAAAACTACTCCATCTAACATTAAAGTTAGGAATGTTTTCCTATAACATTGTCATTAGAGAGATACTATGCATTATTACTAGAGTGACATATAATGGGCATACAATAAATTTCTCTTGAACTTCACTACTGTACTCAAAAGTGATGCAACACAGCCAAAACACAATTTCAAACTCACCTTTCTGTGCTGCTGGACAAGTGGGCAACACGTGGGATTTAAGTCTCTCAAACGCAGCCTGCCAGCAGCTTTAGACCCTCTCTGGTGCTTGATGTCCTTTTGGAGGGGCTTTGGGGTAACCGAACTGCCCCTCTTCCAGCCCATCAGATCATATCCCTTGAACTCAACATAGACATAGAAATGAGCACAAACACTCAGCACAGACAAAAGCGCACACAGGCGCAACAACACACAGCTGTTCACCCTCTCTTTCAGCATATTGCAGATTCTCTGTTCGTCAGGTCTCTTGCCCTTTCTTTCTCTTCCTTATCCTCTCATACTCTCAGAGAGGGACTCCAGTCTGTTTGCATTCATAGATTCTGGACTGTATGTTTATCTTCTCCTCTGTTTGGTTTATTTCTTTAGCATTCATGCCTTCACTCTATTGCTTCTGGATTTTTTGCTCCTTTCTTCTTTTCAGGTTCGTTTGTTTCATATCCGATTCAATCCTGTCAT
The DNA here is from genome assembly GCA_037832545.1 of Rhabdalestes septentrionalis. Taxonomy (NCBI): domain Eukaryota; kingdom Metazoa; phylum Chordata; class Actinopteri; order Characiformes; family Alestidae; genus Rhabdalestes; species Rhabdalestes septentrionalis. The sequence continues at coordinate 9,480 of JBBMFX010075534.1, forward strand.
CTCTTCAGGGTCTCCATTACTGGCTTGTGTAAGCCTGAACTGAAGTGCAGGAAGCTCTCCAGTTACAAAGTCCAACATCTGTAAACATCCTTGCCCAAGCTGTGCGTGTGTCTTTGGGTGTGAATATACGCAAGCAATATAAAACAACGTTGGTAACTTCACCTTCGTGGAGATTGCTCAGAAACACACAAGCACACACATTCTCTCTCACTCTCTCACATTTCTCTCTCTCTTACACACACACACACACACACTCACTAGCAGTGCCTCAACTTTCTGGAACCTCCCCCAACATCTGCAACATTGGTGAGACTAGACCAGGCAGCAGAAGGGATTTTCTTCAGTCCCTTTTGCGTGACAGTGGTACAAGAGCGGAGAACAGAAGAATTTCCCTTCAGCTTCAAACCAAACCTCCTATAAGCAAAGATGTGCTACAGTTATGGAGACCTCACTCTTTTCTGGTGCCCTCCTACAAAAAAGTAAAGACCCTTGGAAGACATTGCACAAATGTGGTTTCTCTCTCAATCAGTGGTTATAAAGCGATAGTTTAGCAAGAAATCTAATTTTCTTCACCACTTGAGCTACCAGACTAATGAATGATGCCTTTTCTGTTTCTGTTGTACACAACAGTATGTCAATGTCAGAAATAATAAAAGAAAGTTTATGTGACATTGATGAAACATAAAATCCTGATCCATTTAGCTTTTCTTTTAATTGTTTAATTATTTTATTATGTCTTGTTCCTCAAACCGTACTCTCCTTTCATGCCTCTGAAATCTTCAAATCAATTGCTCTTGGTTGTTCCCTGGTCTGAGGTGAAACCAGGCTTCAGTGCAGAGGCTTCTTTTCGCTCTCTCTCTCTCTCTCTCTCTCTCTCTCTCTCTCTCTCTCTCTCTCTCTCTCTCTCTCTCTCTCTCTCTC